>AFIV01000349.1:0-186836 GCA_000223765.2 Zymoseptoria ardabiliae STIR04_1.1.2
CGTCTCCCGAATTAGACGAACGGATGTACGAGGAAGTAATTTAAGGAAGATACGTAGAGGCGAGTTTCCGATCGATGTTACGAATACTACTAATTTCGACAAAATTATTATTTAATAGCGTACTAAGTATAAGAACGTAGAGGAGGCCCCCCCCCCTCCTCCTTCGAATAGTATACTAACTACCGTCTTATATTTAATTATAGTAGCCGTAGGTACTAATATACGACCGTACTATAGCTTAATCGTACGATATATCGGGTAGGTTTATATAGAGAACGATCTCGCGGATTCGTTATCCTACGAGAGGGTATCGGTATCGGACTAGGATAGTACGAAGGCTCCCCTCAGGGTAAAGTATAACGACTAGTTTAGAGAATAGTCTTTTCTCGTAGGTATGGAGAACCTTCGCGCTAATACCTCGAGATATACGCCGGAGGGACATTAGGTCGTCCGACGTAGTATATATAGCGATTCGCTCGAATAGTTCTACGGGTATACCGTCTAGGTACCGGTCTCCGAGGGCATCTCTTACTACTTTAGCTACTACGCTCCGCGTAACCGGCATTAAAACGTCGGACAGTAGGGCTAGAAGTGTTTTCGAAAAACTTTTATCTAGCGAAGGGTCGTAGATAATAGGCGACGAGAATAAGTATTATAATTCGTAAGACGTATACGAGGTAGATAGAGCGTACCGCTAATATTAATTTAGAGATGCTCGGCGCGATAATCGTTAGGGTTAGGCGCGAAAGTACGGCGTAGCTCGAAGTAACTAGTAAGGGAACGCCGAGAGCGTTAACGCGAAAAACCCGTTCGGAGGCGTAAATCGATCTCTCGTAGGTACTAAAAAGGATCTTCTCGCATCGGGAGAGGTTGTTAGAGCGGCTAAAGTAGTAGCTACCGGCTATAATATAACTATATACGTACGTATTAACTACTTATTAAGTAGTATACTAATAATAGATAGCCGACCGAGGGGTCTTAACTCCGATACGTTTATATATAACTATACCTATCGTTTATCGGCTTAGGAGCTAGCCTAGCGCTAGTAGAATTAAGGTAAGCTAGTCGTAGGATTCGACCGGGTTTAATTATACGCTAGATGTTCCCGACGTATAGTACTACCTACTAGTAAGTAGACCTATAGTAGGCTTAACTTCTAGGCTTATTAACCGGCGCCCTTAATTAGGCCGACGGCCTTTAGATAAGAATCGAATAGTAATTCGTCCGATATACTAATATACTAGGAGGTACTTACTAGTTTCCCCGCTATATAGACGGAGAACTACGTATATACTACGTACCCTAAGTAAATATCGCCGTTTTCCCGAGCTTATATTAGTAAGGAAAGGTCGGCCCTACTTCCTACTCTTAGGAAGTAGAAGCCGCGCGTCGCCGCCGCCGCTAAGTACTCTAGAGCCTTATTATTAACGGGGTATAGGTTCGCGATTCCTAATTACCTAGTAGTCTAAGGACGGGTCGGATAAAACTATATATCTCTATACTAGCTAGATAATCCCCGGGCGCTAGTCTATATATATAAGATCCTAGCTTTACGCTACGTATCGGCGTTTCTAGTAAGGCCCGAGGTCTTCCCGATAATGTACTAACGTATAGCTCGCCTTAATACGATCGTAGTATTAATTATTATATTACTACTAGAAAACGCTTCGTACCGTATAATTACTAATATAAGTAACTCTAGCGTCCGTAATATTCTAATAACTATAAGCGGTAACAGCGTCCGGTAATAGGAAAGGTAAATAGGAGACGTAAGGTTTTTTTTAAGGTATATATTCTATTAAAGTTTTCCGGCTCCTAAAGCTAGTAACCGGATAGCGGGCGGGTAGTTACGGATACTAACGGCGGCTCCCCGTCCGATTAGCTATTAATAACTATCTAATCGCTATACTAGTACTTAAGTTAGTAACAATTAGGGAATCCGTAGTATTATATATTTTTATATTTCTTTTTAGCCGATTAGTCGAACAATAGTACTATAGGTATCTAGTAGGGTTTTATACCGTATCGCCGGGAGTATCGAAGTTTTCTTTCTCTTATATTGTCGTCGGTATCGTCCCTTTTTAATAGTCGTATTATAAGGACTTAAAGCGAGTTAAGACATATACCCTATCGAGTCTAACCGCGTCTATACTACCGAGGTAAAGACCGTACGATAATATAAAATCCTTACTCTATAAAGCAAAATACTTACTCTATAGGATTACTCCGTAGGTTACCGACGAACTAATATATAAGGACTAGGATAAAGTAACGATAAAAACGGGGAATAACTAACGAGCGGCGCCCCCTTTACTAATAGCCGGCGCCCTCTAATATTAACCGTTATCCTAGTACGAGGATATTGCTTATATAATATCCTCTTAGTCTTAGTATATCTACCTTATTAACTATACTCTTAGTATACCCTAAGAGTCTATAGTATAGGAGGGTTTAGTAATATCGAGGGTAGTAGTATTAACGATTAGGGTAGATGCTTTATATTGTTTATATAGCGTCTATATTACTTAGAACTACCTTCCTTACTCTGCCCTTATATATTGCTATATATATAATAGTACATGTTTAAATAGCATTACCGTCGCCGTCGGAGGTAGTTATTGTCGCTAAAACAACGTATACTTACGATACGCGAGTAATCCTACGCACGGCCTTGTTTTGCACCGGAAATCGACTATAATCTGGGATCTGACTAACACGCGGCATACAGACGATATTCGAGGGCGCCGGCCATTAGCAAAGGGGGCGCCGCTCGTTAGTTTTTCCCATGAAAACGCAACCACGAGGTCTAGAACCCGGTCTGATCACGCTGTTCCCTGGCTAGCTACATCATCGTCACGGAGTCCAAGCAAGTCGTTTTAAGCAAGACATCGAAAACAACAGAGTCCAAGAGATCCAGTAGCCCACCACTGTCGATCAGACAAGTTGACCCGACACAAGAAATGAAGCAAACGATCGCGCTTGCGAACTTTCGCGATGAGATTGCTGCTCAGGATGATCGCGTAAAGGGTGGCGCAGGCTTTGAGTTTGGTGTTTGACTTTCACCTCGCCCGTGGGACCATGGGTAGTAGCGTGGGAGCGATGATGCAGGTCCCCAGGACGGAACGCGGGATTGGAAGTTGAACATTTGATTGGGGTCGCTTGGCGCGATCGAAGGTCGTGAGAGGGCGGGCAGTGTCAGGAGATTTGAATGCGATGGAGGTGTGAAAGTGGTGTAGATGGGAGTGATGAGCTCGGAGTAGTTGCAGATGGGATGATGTAAAGGTGCGCAGAACGTCTGTGCAGGCAGAAGAGAGCACGAGCAGGATCTACGCTTACGGTATCTTCCAAATGCACGCGCCGCTGTGCGCAATCGCCGACGATGGAAGATCAACGGCAACGTTGATCGGACACGCAGCTTCATATCGTTCTCCGCATTCCTCGTCCCGTATCCTTCATTTCACCGCAATGCGAGCAGTGCGGTATGATAAATCGTATACCTGCTGTTTTTTAGAATATCGTGTAAATGGGAATTGCTGGGCGGAAGCTGCAATCCGCTTCTCTACGATCACACGGCACGGCTTTTGCTCCTCTCTCCACAGCTCCGTTGGCCGGGAGAAGTGCGTTGATCTGCATTGACCGATCAGAGTAACAGCCCAATGGTCAGAACAAATCGGGTCGACCTGACAACCTACTCTGATTGACACCATACAAGTGCTGTGACGATGTACACCGCCCACTCGCTAGTAGTTCTAGCCTGCATTCATCACAGCGGGCGGACGGCGAGGGCACAACAATCTCCGCACTCACGGCTCGTAACTATGTCGTGCAGACGCACCACTATGATGCCGTGCGATGCCGACCAACCTCTTCTTGATGAATTAAACGTGTCTTGAAGGTCACGGCGCGGGAGAGAATCACGATTTTGATGCCGTGTGAATCGGTTCACGACTTTGTCCAATGGTCCACCGCCGACGCGGGCCGGAAATTGAGTTACCGTCCACACGGCAACGCTGTTAGCCCTCCATGTCCTTGAGAGCGCTTCCAAGTCTGATCACTTTGATGGATCATTAAGCGAGAGATGGTAGGTAGATTGTGGCTGGGATGGACTTCTTTGTGACTCTCGTGACCTCGTCCTGCAGTAGTAGACTTGCCCGCGAGTTCGACCTCTCGTGGTCTACCACGCGCGTGCGCTGCGTTTGTTTTATTTACCCACACGCTGCTTCGGGTACTTGAAACGTGGTTGAGCGGCAATTTGCGAAGCAAGGAGGGCAAACAACACAATATCATCTATGAGTGATTAATACATGGGAACACGAGGCAGACGATCAACCCTGCGCGATTGAGCAGGTTCATGGCCATGCTCTTGTAGTGACCTCATGGTTCCCGTTGAACAACGCACAGCGCATCTGCGAGAGACGGACGATCCGGTTCCAGCCCTTGGTTGTCGTTCCATTGGGTGCGATGCCCAATCGGCGTCATTCAGCCACAATGCACGAGCCATGCCGCGACCCTTACCCCTGAGCAGATTGCGCTAGCACTCCCGCCGGTCCTTGATTCCAAGGCAAAGACCAGAAAGGCAAGAGCAATTGGTTCGGCCACATCAAAAAGGGCTGGGCTCTGCTTTCCACCTCCTCTTGTTGCCCTCCCTTCCCTCCGCTCGCTCGACTTCTCCAACAAGACCGTTACCGTACATCAACCACATCACTTCTCCATCCCCCACCACTCACTCAACCACCGTCAACATGAAGTCCTTCACTGTCGTCGCCGCCGTTGCCGTCCTGGCCTCTGCCCAGTCCCTCTCCGACCTCCCCGATTGCGGTGTAAGTCAATCATCCCGCCATCACGACCGATGACCGCGCCTGCTGTCCCTTCGTTTCGTAGCTCCTGCTGCGAAACAGGCGACGCGACGTGTTTCGTGTCTTTGCTCTCGCACCATCCAAAACATGGACTAATCGCACACCACCGCTGCAGAAAAACACATGCATTCCCAACATGCTCGCCCTCGCGCCCGGCTTCGGCTGCACCGATGGTGACATCCAGTGCTACTGCCAACAGGAGCGTTTCGGTCTCGGAATCCGCGACTGCGCTCAGGAGGCTTGCGGCAATGCCGGTGACGCCCAGAGCGTCATCGCCTACGGTGTCCAGTACTGTGCCAGTGAGTAGTATTGTGTGAGGTCGCGAGGGAATATGACTGATCATCCATTGCAGGCGCTCTCGGTGGAGCTGGTGGAAGCCAATCTGGTTCCGAATCATCTGTTACCGCTACCGCTACTGCCTCTGGATCGTCTGGCGCGTTCGGCGCGGCTGGTGCTCAGGTCACCACCTACACCTCTGATGGCTCGGCCATCACCTCGACCATCACCAATGGCGGTGGTAAGCGGTCCCGCTTCATCAACTCTAGCAATTTCACAAAGACTGACTTCAATCGCAGCTGGAGGAATCATTGGAGGTGGTGCTGCTGGCAACGGTACTTCTGCTACCGAATCTGGCGACATGAGCATGATGACTGGCACTGAGAGTGGCGCGATGGCATCTGCCACCGACAGCGGTGCGATGGGCTCTGCCACCGAGTCGTCCGGAGCTGGCGAGTCTGGCTCCATGACCACCGAGATGAACAGCGAGCCATCCGAGTCCTCTTCCGGTGGTGCCGGTGGTGCTGGTGCCTCTTCCACTTCTTCCCCCTCTCAGGGTGCCGCCGCCATGATCACCGCTGCGCCAATGCTCCTCGCCGGTGCTCTCGTCGCTTTCCTGTAAGCGATTCCACGAACGAACGACACACCGATGTGCGGCAAGCAGTGGACGGAAGACTCTTTCAGGGGTCGCGGGTCTACACTGTCCTCACTTCACACGAAGGGAGGACAATCGTCACGGCTCACGAAAAAGACTCGTCATGCAATCACAACACGGACCATTGGGCATTGAGAGTGACGAGGGTGTATCTCTGGGAAGATATGAGGACGACGGACGACTTTTTTTGCTTTGGGAGCGATGATACCACCCTTCTGGCATGAGTAAAGATACGATGTGATTGTTGAGCACAATTTTGTTGAGCGGGAGGAAAGAGGCTCCGGCAGTCCACTCTTGGACGGCCAGACGATGAACATGCAGAACCGGAAGACGCGCATGAGTTAATGTATAAATTTCTTGATCGAGGATTGTCTGTGCCTCATCAAACTCTTCTCGTGATGCTTTGTGCTGCAGAGCTCAGGAAGTAGTCAAGTGAAGTGAAGTGATGTCGACGTGAAGTGATGTCGACGTGAAGTGATGTCGACAGTACTGACCATCGCTCCCAATCACGCAATCCAACCAGCGACATCATCTATAACTTCACTTCACTTCCTAGCCCAATCACCTCCACCTTTTCCACCTCTGCTTTCATTCTTTTCTCCCCCTCCGCCACCTCCACCACCCTCCTCTCCGCCTCCCTCTCCTGTTCCCTCTCCTCCTCCACAATCCTCCTCCTCTCCCTCCCCTCGACCTGCACCCTCACCCTCGACCAGAATTCCTGCAACGGCACCAACCACTCCCTCCTCATCGCATCGCCATCCAACCAGCAACACTCCCCGGCCTCGACTGCCTTTCCGAAATTCACGACATCGAATCGCACGCTCCTTCCCCCATCGATGAGTTTCGCGCCTTTGATCCAGCGCATGAACACCGAAGGCGGGATATGTTCGTAGAACCGGTCGACTCGCCCGAAATGGTTGGAATTGGATTCTTCGGGATGGGAGAGAATGGACCGGAACTCTCGCAGCTCGGGCGTCGAAGACTAGTAGGCGTGGAGAGCTGGGTTGTAGACGGAAAAGGGGAGGAGAGCGGCGCCGTCGGTCCAGTGGTCGGGTTGCAGGTTGGTGAGGAAGGAGAGGGTGCGGAAGTGAGGTGGTGTCGGTTGGTGGGCGAGGATACGGACGAGTGATGGTTCGGGAGAGAGACGAGGAGGCAGATTTTGCGGCGGAGGTGATCGTGATGCGGCTGGGGGTCGGGATTGCGGTGGAGTTCGCGATCGATCGCGCGGTTTGCGGTTGGGCGAAGATTCGGATGATGCGGTTGTCGTTGGAGAAGAGGGAGTCCGGCTCCCGGCGAAGTCGTCGCCAAAGAAGAGCCTGCCGCCTTCTTCGATGAGCTTATTGAGTTCGGCGGCTTTCTGGTTCACGTGCTCTGAAGAGACCAAAGGACGAGTCGATTTGATAGCCTTCTTCTTGGGAGCAAGGCGAATCTTCGGACCGCCAGAAAAGTTGATGTCGATGGTGTTGTCTAGATATGTGGGCCCACCCGACTTCGACTCGCTAGCAATGTCCTCTTTCCGGCGACATGTGAGTGAATGCCACTCCCGATCTGCTTGCTCACACTCCGCAGAACAGTAGCGGACAAGCCCGCATATCGTGCAGTATCCCAGTGGTCCACCACCGACTGACTGCCCGTCGCTGCAATTCGCGCACTCCACGATCTTTTGCCGGCGAGGAGCCGTATCGTTCGCTGGCCCTTGAGAAGAAGACGAGTATACGACAGGCTCTTTCCCAGCAGCCTTGCAAGTCAGTGAATGCCACGGCCAGTGCTTCTCGGCGCACGCATCTCCGCAGTAGTGCATCTTGCAGCACCGTCCACAGTGCAGCAAAGGCAGACCCTCCTTCGACTTCTTGCGACTGCAGTTCGCGCATATGGGATGTTTGCCTCCGGTAAGTGGATCTGCGATCTTAACGAGACCTGGTCTGTTACAATTGCCCCTGTGAAAGTCGTAATCAAGCTGCGCACACTCAGTCGAGCAATAGTGGATGTTCTCGCAGCCCGAGTAAGGGACGAGATTCTCTTCTGCGCTGCACACTGCACACCCCGGCGCATCGTCTTGATTGATATGGCCGGGTTCGTCTTGAAAGTTGTGGTTAGGTTCGTCCGGCATGATCTGGTCAGGTTCGTCCGAGGAGCTGCGTTCGGGTTCAGAGTCTCCTGAGGAGCTTAGTTCAGGTTCATCCTCCACCATAGGAATGACCCAACGCCTCTTCTGCTCCAGTATGTTGTCGCATACGAATTGATGGACTTTCCAATTTGCGTTCTCACACTTCACAGAGCAATAGTAAGGTCCGAGGTTGCACCTCGTGCAGAGGCCGAACACTACTCCGGGTTGAGATTCGTTAACGCCACATGTCGCACAGGTCCGGAGAGTTTCGTTAGATCTTCGTTTGAATGACGGCAAAGTCAAGTTCACCGGACGTGGTGATGCCCCTGGCGAGCTGGCAACGTAGCTCTCTCGCTGCATGAACGGTGCAGAGAGGTC
This sequence comes from Zymoseptoria ardabiliae STIR04_1.1.2, assembly GCA_000223765.2. NCBI lineage: Eukaryota > Fungi > Ascomycota > Dothideomycetes > Mycosphaerellales > Mycosphaerellaceae > Zymoseptoria > Zymoseptoria ardabiliae. Next base: position 8,273 of record AFIV01000349.1, read on the forward strand.
AGCTCGCGGAGAGGCACCCACACTGAATGAGCGCTTGAGGCGCTTGTTTGGCGGCGACAATTGAGAGGGTACGACACTGCTTGAGCGGCTGAGTCGTCGCTTCGGCCGCACGAGCCAGCGGTCTGATGGCGTGTCCCCTGGTTCAGCTCCCTTGATGAGTTGTCAGGATCCCGCAGGCCGTAAGACGGGAACGAAGCACATACCTTTCTTGAGTAATAGAGCTTCCGCTGGTATTTGTCCTCCTCCCGATCATGCCTCATCCGAGCATTATAAGCCCTCGCCCGTTTCCCATGGAATGCCGTCTGTCCATCCTAAAACAGTTCCTGCATCCATGGAGCCTCGCCCGGTTGCGATACCGTCAGGTTCAAGCTCCATCGTTCAAAGGCGTGCATTTTGCGCTTCAAACCCGCGAGCTCCGCGTGAGTTTTGCAAGGCGGTCGCAAGTCAAGATCGGGACGCTTTCGGGATTGAAGATCGTCGTCGGCTATGTGGCGATAGGTTGTCGCACCGTGTTTGGGGTGATTGACAGTGAATGGCATGGGCGTCCCCTCGCGGGTTACCTCTCGCGATCTTGGAATTTGCTGCCACGGGCCTTCTTCCTCCGTCTTTTCGCGCTTCTGTTGCGTTCCATCGTCTCGGTTGCTGTCTCGCCGGTCCGGCGCTTCGGAGGTGGCGGAAGCTGGCAGATTTGGTGTCGCGAATGTCGATTGCGGTGCTTGCGACGCTCGTGACTTTGCACTATTGAGAAGAGCTCGGCCCAGTGGCTCGTCTAATAGTTGTTGTGTGGCATTGTGTGCCTCGATCGATGGTAGGACCGATAATTGACTCTCTATAGTCGAAGTCGGCGAGACAGCTTCCGCAATGTCTTGGTCGAGTCCATCTTTGGATGCTTTGCGCCTGTCATCGGTAATGACTGCATTGTTGTGTCCTCCTTCTGCCATTCCGTAATATTCTTCGCTCATTGTAATGCTGCACGGAGAAATCACTGCTGAAATGAAAGATGCCAGAGACAGTGATAATGGCTGATATTGTGGAGCGGTCAGTACGCCGTGGAGACAACGACATGGAGTTGCTTCTTGCGCTCGATAGCAAAGGAAGTGCACCGACATCAGATACAGCAGTTGCTGTGTCGCTTTCCTCGTCACCGACTGCTGCTGCTTGGCTCGTCAGCGTGAGTGCCTTAATGAGCTGTGTGCTCCTTTCAATCTCTTCTCTCGCATCGATCTCTCCCCGCCTCAACGTTCTACATCAATGCACAATATACGAACCAAACCGGCGTTGCCAAGTTCCTGGAAGGACAGAATGCAATGTCATAAAGTCTACTCGACCTTATCAGTCCATCTGCCGATCACTCCTTTGCCAGTAAACGCTGACTCCTCCTTTTGCCACTGTCGTCTTTCCATCCGTCTCCGCGCATCGTACGCCCTGACAAACTTCCACGCCTCAGTATCTGCCACATTCCACGCTTCAATGGCAGCCTTGATGCCCTCAGCGAGCTTGACACCAGGTTTCGCCCCATCCTTCAGGCCAGCCTTGGCTTTCTCATAAAGTGTACGCTCTTGTTGCAGATCGCCTTTGGTTGGTACGGGACCGTCACCAAATTCCGCCTTGGGAGGTGGAGGTCTCCTTTCAGGGCCTGGGACCGGTGTTTCGCTCTTTCCAGATGGTATCGTCTCGCGCGGGATGCGGAAGCCAAACACCCAATCCAGCTCTGCAGCGTCTTGCTCATTCTTCATGTCGAGAGGGTGCTCCGCGGTGAGCCATAAAGAGCATGCGCTGCCAAAATCAGATGCAACAGCATTCTTGAAAGGCGACAAGCGAGCAAAAGCGGACAGACCGGTTCCGAGCAGCTCCTTCGTGGCGGCTTGAATCCAGATGTCTCGTTTCGTTTCGCGGCGGATAAAACGCACATTCATGGCCTTGCTGTCTATCTGTCTCACCAGACTCTGGATGGTATATGGATGCGGCACAGTACCAATTGTGAACAGCGAGCTGTCGTTTCGGAACACCTTTGGAGTGCTGATGAGCACTTTATTCGCAACACACGGCCTGCACTTCGGATTGTTCGGAGGACATGAAGTTGGGATCGAGCTGAGCGGGCATTGGGACAGATTTCGTGCAATCTCAATCGCAGGTTCGATGAGAGCGGTGGTGCTCTCTGGAATCGGTTTCAATACCGCGATGCCCTTTGGAAACAGATTCTGCCATGTGAGATGTAGGTGGCTGTTGATCAAGTCTGGCAGTAATTCCATCGCCTCGCCAATGTGCTCCGCGTCCAGCAACGCCTTGATCGGCTCGTACTTTTCCTTCAAAGTCGCTATCCCGTAGAACGCAATCGACCCTGGGTTTCTCTCAACCTTGACTGTGCCAGCGCCCAGAGCTTGATCCAAATGTTTCGCACTCTTGAACGCTGGCGATCCGATGGCCTCTTTCAAAGCGGCCGCAACTTCTTCCTTCGTGCCGACATACAGTCCACTTCCAAGCCCCTCATAGCTAGCAAGAGTCGGGTACTCGCCGCGGCGAAGGAAAGACAGCAGAGGATCATTGTACGAAGCCATAGGCAGAGCGAGAAAATTGGCCAAGATACCTGTGCCCATATTTCCCCAAGCAAGCCATCGAAAAAGTTCATGCTCCAGTCCAGCATGTAACTTTGTGCCCTGCACTGTCTGATATAGCGGGTTGTTTATAGCTTCGCTCTTGCTCAATATGACCGGCCGAAATCCTTGAGCCCACCACGCTCTACGCCAAATCAACAACAGTTCAAGCTCCGCCCGCTTGCTCTTCTCATCTTTCCTTCTATCCGAGCTGTCGTAGTATGTGTAGACGGGCGGTCGTTCCTTCAACGGTGGCAAGACAGCCCGGTCTTCGTCCAAGGTCGTATCACTACTGAACGGACTTCTCCACTTCCAGTCGCTATACCATCTCGCTTCTCCACTCTCGCTGTTCTCTTGCTCCGGCGGTGGTTTGTGTGCCGGTGTGCCAAAGGGATTTGGCAGGCGATCGACTACATGCTGAGCGTTGTCAATGGCTTGATGCACGCCTCCTTGTAGTCGTGGGCCGTACGGGACTCTGTTCAGATATGGGTCGAAATCGTCGGTCCGTGAGGTGCCCAGGAAGATGATGCACAGCAGTATGGCTCCGGTGAGCGAGACCACTATCTGCAGGCGCCGGGGTAGGTAGGAGAACGGGTTCACCAGTCGTGGAGGCATTGCGGTTGGATGTGAAATACTGTCACCCCAGCGGTAGCACAACGTCGTCCTCGTGCTCCTCTACCGCCGGACCGAGTATTTCTGGGGGATGAACGACATGCAGTCCAGTCCTCAGCGAACCGCACAGTTTCTGCCTTCCACAAGGATCGCTATCTTCGTTGCGATGGTTTCAAGATTGTCAAGGAGTGTTGTGCACTTCTGACATCACATTCGAGACTTTCAGTTCCAGGGAAGACGCGTGGGAGGACAACCAACGATCAAGGGTTCGCTTCAAGCCTTCAACGCGCCAAGCCAGCGCCAGCTCTTTCAAACCTCATTCGACATCACGTCTACATGGCCGGCTGGCAACATTATTGCCGTCAAACGTGTGCACAATCTTACAACAAGCCGTGTGTCCAGGATTGAGCCGATCTCTCGGGGGAAGTGCGTGAGAACCCCCACGCCCAGCTCAATGTTTCACACAATATGACCAACCACTTGCTGCGGCATCCTCGTTCACCTCGTGGTTCGATCGATTCGATCCTCCCCCCAGGCGATCCGGACAGGGGCAGCAGATCCTCACCATTGATGAACGGACTTTCGGACATAAGTTGATCGAAAGGACGAGTTGATAGGGGCACCCCTCACGGAACTTGCTTCTTTACCGTCCCAGATTTTTGTACAAAAAAAAAGCTCGAGGATCCTGTCCTTCTGTCGATATAGCCGATCCCAGCTTTCTTCACCAATGATGACGTCGACCAATCCGCGCTCAACGCCCAGTTCATCGAGAGCAGCCCGAAGTCCCGAATCATTCGACTCCTTGAACGAACGGAATCGCGCCGCACAGATATTGCAGAGCTACGAGAAGCTTAGCTGGATTTCGTTCCAACGCGGCGAGGTACGTTGCTCTCGAAGATGACTTCATGTTCGCAACAAGACTGACGTCCAATAGACCATTGCACAAACTCGATTACATTTCCAAAACACGATCGCAGGCTTTACAGCGGAGGACGAAGCGAATCGACTAAAGTGGAAGGAGGACTTTACTCGCAGAGGAGGGGATGAGTCGAAGCCGAGCAGGAAGGGCAAAGAGCGTATGAGCTCTGGTGGTGTTTCAGCAGATGGGAAAGCATCAAAGGCGAAGACCGCCGTCGGCGCGAGTCCCGGTTCGTCAAGAAAGGCTAGGGAGCATGCTTAGGCGACCAATCGAGGGATTGTAATCAGTAATGTACAGACAGACGTATCTTATTCCGCTTGTTCATGGCAAGGAACCAAGGCCGATCAGTGAAGAAAATGCATCTTGAGCAACATATCAATTCAGATTAACACCGCCAAATGACTCTAGATCCAGGGTATCTACGCTTTTCCAATGCCTCAATCCGCCAAACGCCAATCGTTACCTCAGCATAGTCTTCCGCTACTACAGCGGAGCCAGACCACCAATTTCATAAATCGCGCCGCTCTTCGAGAGTACTGTCCCAAGCTTGGGAACAACTTCCGCCTGGAAGGGCTCAAATGGGACCTGCTCGCCATCGATAGATATCAATCCTTCTTTCTGCTTGCTAGCGCCGCCCAGCCATCGACCGATCTTTGAGCGAAAGCGGCGTTCCGTCGGCGCAGGTGCCATGCGTGGTGTGATGCGGTAGGCCAGGACTTTCGAGTACGAAATTTCCGCAAAGTTGATGAGAGTGCCTTGCTCGACCGTCGTGAGCATTCGAATCGCTGTCGTTCGGGCCATATCGCCCGGCGCGATGACCATGTCCATCTTGCCATCCGAGGGCAATGTCGCGGTGAAGAAAGGTGCGTCTCCCGACATGTAACACATATTTCCGACATAAAAGTTGCCCAGATTTGCAATGTCTCGAGTTGCAAAGTTCGATGGCAGAGGATCCGCGACCGTACCGAATTGTAACTCGGGGAGTTGTGCGTTGTCGCCCTGAGGTAGATCATCCTCATACGTTGCACGGCGTAAGTGCTTCGCTCTAGCAGCTTCATGCTCCTCGGCCACCTGTCGGTACGTCTCCTTGATCATTCTTTTGTCATCCGAGTCTACCACCAGTGAAACCTCCGCCGGATAAATCGTCTTCCCGAGCAGTCGCACGAGAATCCCCCAGGTGAAGCGGAATGATCCCATCCATCGCAAGTTGTCAGTTCCGAGATCGGACTCCGCGATGATACCCACGGCTTGGGAGAGAAAGCTGTAGTACAATTTGTCACCTTGGGTGATGGCAATCAGATCAAGCGGCGTCCTCGTTCCTTTGACAATCTCCAGAGAAGCAAGCGATGGCGAGTCTGTGCCACTCAGATTCAAGCTCATGGCATTTCCGGTCCCGCATGGCAGCTGGACGACTGCTATCTTCCGCAAGGCAAGCTTCGGTGTTTCGTGCTTCGCCAGTCCGTTGAATACCTCATGGGGTAGACCATCACCCGAAGCGCACGCTACCACATCGTACGCATCGATATCCAGATTCTGTGCGATTTCGACAGCATGGCCTCTGTATTGCGTCCTCTCCACGTCCACGACACAGTTCGCAGCGGCAAAGATGGGCTCTATCGCCTTCTTCCACGACTTCTCCGCGTATCCTTGCCCACCGAAGGGGTTGATCAACACCTTAATTCGCTTTCGCCTCTGCGTATTCGGAGGATATGCCCGGGCCAGCAGATTCTCTACCCATCGTTCCGCGTGCGCATGCGTGCTCTTGTCCGTGACATTGTATGTGATGAGCTCGACTCTACATGCTCTGCTTTTGCGACCCACAGTCTGAGTGTAATGCACATTCACATCGAACTCGTTCAATTCCGCCCAGAGAACATTGTGAAAAGGTATCGCTCGCGTGGTTTTCGACAATTGTGGCAGCAGACCGCAGCAATTCGAGGCAGCTCTTCGATGGCGGAGACCCTCATCCAGCACGATCAGAGCGTCTGTTGCCAGTGTAAGTGTAGCGTTCCGGTCGACGGTGAGGACAGCTTCGGTGCTCTCGAGCGATGTGTCGGAGCCGGCCGGGTCATCGAATGGATTGTGAATGTGGTTGTGCATCGCGAGACAGACTACACTGAGCGAGTGGCAGTGCAGACCTGCTGGAGGAGGGAGATACTGTCAATATATATCTGCCCATCGAGCAAGGGATCTTGCGTGGCTCGTGGAAGAGTCAGCCGATGCGCATCGTCACCGGAGGAGAGTTTTAAGAATGCCCTGTGCCAAGATATTGCCCCATTCACCTACGGTACCGTAACGGTACTTGCTGGCGACTGTAGCGCCCTCGGATGCGGATGATATGCTTTCCCTGCCGAGAGACATTTTAACGAGCAGGATGTGACTGCTGTCGTCTGGGAAAGCATTTGTGCCGCGCGAATGTCGAAGTGATTCCTTCGCTAAATGTTGTGGAAGTGTGGAACCGGCCGCGGCAGGCATCAAGACAGGCAAGTTAGATGCCGTGTAATTTGTACAAGATCTCCTCCCGATCGCGGTATGATAACAGTACAGGCGATTTCCTCTAGGCCATTCAAGCCTCGCTCTTCGTTTCCGAGCTTCCTTTCTCCTCCTCCTCCAACATTCCTTTCCGGCCCTCAACCGTCAAATAGAGACTCTTTGACGCAGCCTCAAGAGTGGTAGTAATTCCGGCGGCAGCACCTTGCAGCATAGCGACCAATTGCCCACGGAGACCATCAAGTCCGCCTTGAATGCCACCCACCCATTTCACACCCTCCAGGTCGAACACCTTACCCTCAACCCGAGCTCCCAAAAGCATCAACTTCTGTATTCCATTTTGAACCGCAGGCTCGTGGTAGCCTGGATTGGCCTTTCGCTTGGGCGCAGGGAAGTCTGGCGCCGATGGTGCCAAAATTGAGATTGCGGCTTTGAGATGCTGCGGTGAGACAGCAGGAATAGTCAGGACCGCGAGCGGTCCTGATAGAAGTGGCTCCAGTCCATGCTGTAACTTCTTGTTCTGCGCAGTCCTGAACGCCTTTTTTGATAGTCCGTGAGCCGGTGCTGATTTACTGTTCGACGACTCCTCTTCAAACTTTGGATCCCAAAACTCCACCACTTTTAATGCAGACGCAAAGATGCCGGTCTGCACCACTTGCACCTTGGTAGCTCTGCCAACGCAGTCCTCATTTCCACTCTCAGCTAATTCATCATCCACCTTCTTTAAAGCCGATGCCAATTCCCTTCGTATGCCCACCCACTCGGTCGCTTTCAGATTGTTGTGCTGGAAGACTAGCATCAAAGGCGATGCGCGCAGTAAAGACTGGTATTGTCGGTGAAGCTGGGTTTTGCGAAATTCGGCGGGCTTGTATGAAGGTGGTTGGGTCGGTGGATATCTCATCATCGCAGGAGCGGCCTGGATGGACCGTTCGATCGAGGGCGCTGGAGTGGTTGCGCGCGCGAGCGAGGCATGTCGGCATTGGCGGCAGACGTATTGTGAAGATTGCGATGCCGGCCGGAGCTGTGATAATGACAGTCTTATTCGTGGAGGCATATTCTCGTGTGTTTCGCGGTCACAAGGTCTTGATGATGATTGCTGCGAGTTTGCTGGATGAGCGGGCGATACGAAGTAGAATAGTGGTGAAGCTGTGAAGCAAGCAAGCGCAGCGCTTTGACCTCTTTCCACCGTGGCTTTTGGCATTGAGTTTCACGTGTACGACTCACAAATTTACTTGCGACGACTCACCGCTAAGACCATACTACCAGCGACGACTTTCTGTTCACCAGAGGAAGTGGCTTTTTAGAGACCCGGACAGGAAGGAAAATAGCCACCTCAGTATTGGGGCGACCATGCCGCCAAGTCAGAGTGTCAATGGAACCGTCTCGGTATCGAATCTCCTGAAAAAATTATCGACTCTCGAATCAGCCAAGAAAGTGTCCGCGGAAGAGATCGCAGCAGCAGTCGCATTGATTTTCACAAACAGCCTGTCGCCAGTCCAGTTCGGTGTTCTTCTTTGGGCACTTCACACAACCAACCTGGATCATTCGGCAGATGTGCTCGCAGCATGTGCATCATCTATGCGAGAGGCAGCGGCACAGGTCGATGAGACGGCATTACAGACTGTCGTGGACAGGCGGAGAAAGCCCGAGGGCACCTACGGAGGAGGTCTGGTACGAAGCTAGGAACAATATCTCGCTATCGATCACTAATGTCCTCTCAGTGCGACATTGTAGGGACTGGCGGTGACGGACACGACACATTCAACGTCTCCACGACAGCATCAATAATATCCTCTGCAATACTCATGATCGCCAAGCACGGGAACAATTCCTCGACGTCCATGTCAGGCTCAGCCGACCTTTTGCAACATGCACCAAGACCACCAATAATCGCAGCAACGACCGCAGGAAACTTGCCGCAAATCTACGAGAAGACAAACTATGCCTTTTTATACGCTCGGGAATGGCACCCTGGCATGAAGTACGCCGCAGCAACTCGGAAGGAAGTTCCGGTGCGCACTATCTTCAACCTGTTAGGACCTCTAGCCAATCCGGTGGATGACACTGGACTGGTTGAGTGTCGGATCCTGGGTGTCGCCCGGAAAGATATTGGACTTAACTTTGCCGATGCTCTGCGTCTTGGTGGAGCAAAGAAAGCTCTCGTCGTCTGCGGTGAGGAGAACCTTGACGAGCTGTCCTGCGCGGGTCCTTCTCAGTGTTGGTATCTCCATGTACCACCCGGCTCTGGCAAAGGGCACGTAGAGATCACAAACTTCACGCTCACACCAGAGGATTTTGGTCTGCCAAGACATTCACTTGAGACGGTGCACGGCGGCAAAGGTCCTGCCGAAAATGCTGAGATTCTCATGAGGATCCTTCGAGGAGAAATGCCAGACGATGATCCAGTGCTTCACTTCGTGCTGTTGAACACGGCGGCTCTCATCACTCTTAGCGGAGTGTGTGATGCCGTGGAGAGCAACATGGGCTCCGGGGATGATGGTAAGGTGATCCCGGAGAAAGGCCCTGGCGGCTTGAGATGGAAGGAGGGTTTGCGCAGGGCGATATGGTGCGTGAAAAGCGGTGAAGCGCTGCGGCAGTGGGAGGGTTTTGTGGACGTGACGAATTCCATGCCCGCGCAATAGTGGACTGTGTATTGGAATGGTCTACTGTCAACCATGTCTTGTGGAACCAGGTCGGCGTCTACGGTGAACGAGGCGCAGAGTGTGATGATCTGATGGATGGTTTTGGGGGACGCGTGGGGTACACTACGGCTACATATATGCGCTGCAGTCCGTGGCGTTGCGTGATGATGAACGTGATGAACCGGTAATTTCACTGGTGAATGTAAGCGCGGGAGGTCTCGGTGACCGAATCACAACATCGGGATGAAGTCATGGCACTTTCAAAATGTTCCCCTGTTTACATGGAATATTCTCTAATTGTTCGCCAGGCCGTGGTAAGGTGGAGCAGTCCTGTTGATCATTAACGCGTGAATCGAGGAGTCGGGCATCGGCAAGCAAATCGAGATGAAGACGATCGGCAGGCCGTTGCAGCAACATCCCAACGCAGACATGGTGTGGATGATAGTGCCGAGTCTCTCCAAAGACCAGTGTTTCAACATGCATCCACCGGAAAGTCTATCTAACGAGTCCCCGTTCACACCGTCTCGAGGGTGTGAGGTGGGAGAAATCATCGTGCCATCATAGTCAGGCGATGCTGGTCGACCGCTGCAAAGCGATGGACATTCGAACAGGCATTGAGCCGATGAGAAGACGGTCGCTACGTAAGGTAGTCGCGATAGCAGACTCCAGAGCGCACACTTCCCATCACCACCGCGATGTTACCGATGGCACCGAAGTTAAGATGAACGCTTTGGATTATTGCGTTCGTACGATTCACGGCAGCCGAACAGTTGTTCCTGCAGGGAGTATGCCAGTGTGTTGTGACAAGGGCATGGGGTGTGAAAACTTGTCACTTGACAGCCTTTTTGGGGGCCGACAGCGACAACAACTCGAACGTAGACAAGATCCTTTTGCAGCGAGCGACGGTGCGGATCACAACACGAAAAGTACCTTCGAGCAACGCGTTCTGTAGAACCGTGGAGGAAGCGGCGACTGAAATATGCATCTCCTATTTTCCAATCCCCGTCTAGTTCTGGCTTAGTTCTGATCGGGAGAGCTCTCACTCTTACCCCTTGGCCCGCGCGGGTCTTGTTGGTCCGGCTGATGAGCTGGCACTCCGAGTCCTCCTTCTCCTGCAGTACACACCGCACGACAAGCACGACGGAGTTGATAGCGAGTGAAGAGACTCGGACCGGGCGCGAGAGATTGTTGCGTTGCTCTGTTTTGCTGTTGCTGGTCGATTCGAGACTCTCTCTCTCTCTCTACACTCCCAAGTATGGACGGTCCTTGACCAACAACACCGATCACGACCACGACCACCACACTCGTTTCTCGACTCCACGCTCGCTCACTGGACTGCAACACGCACTTTTACCTTACCTTCTGTTATACCGACTTGAGGTCGCCTCGAACGCGTCTCATCGCCCGAGACCCTGCCGCTACGAACGAGACATACGGCTTACTCGCGAGGAGCCATTGTACCCTCATCTTCTATTCGAACGACCTGGACCTACTCTCCGGACCTTGTCAGACGCACTCACTACCTTTACCCACTGAATCACGATAGCGATCGCGACCCAAGTTGACCTTGGAAGAAGAAGAGACGACTCGAAGCTCACCGCAGACACACAAGAGACAGACGATACACGGTCACGCGACTACGACCCGGACGACTTTACACATGCTACACGCGACATACCATACTGCTCAATATTCACCACCACGTCCCGCCGCATGCGTTCATAGCGCGCTAGATACGCCTGCTTCCCAAGATCAGCTGGAAAGGCCGAGAGGCCGACCTCTTCTTTGCCGCTGAAATAACGACAAAGTCGACGCTGCTGGCCATGGATGATTCCGGCGACGAGCTGAAAGCCCTTGGCGGTCGTTGCTCGGCCATTCACAAGGACGTCCTCTACCTTTTTACCGGCTCCAAGTTCCTGTCAATACCACTTGAGAAGAATGCGACAGTCTCCGAGGAGGCTATTGCTGAGCCCGCTACAGGCCCGGCATGCGTCAAGGTGTCGCAGGGCGGGGACGATGTGTTGTACGTGATCGGAGGAGACGACACATCAGACGACTACTCTGGCTTGCAACGATATTCCTTCGCAAATGACCGATGGGACACCCTGTCACCGCCCGTGGACGTGCTCCGAACTCGGACAAACCACAGTGTCGCTTATTTGAAGGACACCGGTGAAATCCTGGTCTATGCTGGCTCGACTGTCGCTGCACCATCTTTGCTCTCATCACAAACCTTTCTGCTTTCAACCGAACCTCCATATAACATCCGATCTTTTACCTCACGAGCGCCGCCAGCGACACGGCCGATATTACAGCCATGGAACAGCAGTCACGCTGTAATGGTGGGCGGAGAGGCTACTAATACTGGCGTATGGCTATTTGGCCCTGAGCAGGGCTGGTCAAAACTTGAAACGAGCTTGACCGACCCATTGATTGCGAATGCGCAAGGAATCTTGATTGACGGTACGGATGGCAGCAAGGTTCTGCAGGTGTACGAAACGAGCCAGTCCCCGAATGCGGTTCAAAATATCGTCCTCCAAGGAGCTTTTGGAGTTCCAGCTGCCACCGGATTGACCGTTGGCGGCGGATCATCCCCACTGTCGAGGAAGCGGAAACGCGATCTGACATTGAAGGACTGGCCTGAATATAACAACACGAATGCGCCGACATCAACAAGGACGGACTATTCCCTAGCCCAGCGCGCCGATGGACTTGTTGTCATGGCTGGAGGCAACGAGCAAGAGCCGATTATCATGTACGATCGAGAGCGCAATTCCTGGGTCGACACTAATGACATCTTTGGCCAACAACCTCTCATACCAACCTCGTCCGCTTCTGCCACAACATCCGCCACAAGTACCTCGACACCGTCAGCAACCACATCCGCCGCTGCTAAAGCGGCAGGGGGAGCAGAGAACGAGGACCGTGACAGAACGATGCGAACACTCGGCATCACGCTTGGCGTTTTGTGTGGCATCGCTGCACTCTTCATTCTGATACTGCTTTGGCTTAGGTGGCGCAAGCTCAAGGCGAAGAGAAAGGACGGCTACTTGCAGGAAAAAGACGGAGCCGGCCAGAACCGAATGAGCTTCGCAGACCGGGGTGCTTCATTCATGAAGGAGGCTGGGATGTCCGCCGACGATCTCTCAGGATACGACCGCCCATGGAATCCCTCGGCGAAACAGAACGCGCACTCTTCGCTCGCCATCATGACTGGCAAGTACGGCAAGTCCAACACGAACAACCACGCGCCAAAAGCTAGCTTCGAGAGCACTGCCCAACTGGTTAAGAACAAGAATGGTAACATGCTACCGTCTGATAATCTCGAAATGATGGACATTGGAGACAAGAGCTTCAACGAAAGCACCACCAGTTTAGCCGTGCCTGGCGCTGCTGTTCTTAAGGGGAACTCGCTAGACAAAGAGGTCAGAGCGGAGAGATCGCGGAGCTCGGGCTGGTCGAAGTACTTCGCCACAACTGCGCCTAACGGGCTCTCTCACATCCCTTCAGTCTACGTAAAACCAGGCACATCGCCCATTCCGGAGTCGGAGTACTCGAGTGATGAGCGAGACCGCGTTTCTCGGATACCATCCTCCGTGATGGTCGCACCCCTTGATATTGACTTCAAGAAGACAGTGGATGGACAACGCTTGTCGCACGTCGCCGCCCGATCCCCAGCATTGTTTGCCAGTCGCGGTAGTACCGACATCTTTGAAGGTCAGCAGGGACTGATCGTCGACCCCAATGACCCTCATCGATCGCATGCTACAAGCATCAGCTCATACGGCAACCGATCGACAATGGACAGCACTGCCACGAGCGAGTACTGTAACGAGACTGGACATACTCTCTGGACTCCCATGAGCGGCAACCCTCCCATGCCTGGCAACAGCACTGCCAATGCTCAGAACATGGATCGAGAACGGCGCACAAGCAGTGTCTACACCGCCAATCCCTCCGACATCGAGAGTCGAAGGCCGTCTCGCGGCAAGTCCGCTGGGTTCTTCCCTGGCACGGGAGTTGGATATGCGAAGCCTTCCAAGGTCAAACTCGGTCACAACGCCAGCCCGACAGCAGATTGGGCCGCTCCTCCTCGAGCTCCTTTCGCGGCGAAGCCTGCTGGAGAGTTCCGAGATAGTACCTCGTCCGTCGTGACGATCTTTCCTGGCGTGCCCAGCTCGTACTACGAAGACACGGCCAAGGCAGACACACGTCCAGGCGCGGAAGACACACGGCCGAAGAACACCGATTTGAGCTGGTTGAACTTGGATGCGAGCAAACCTCCGACTCCCAATTAGCACTTGGAACAATTTCCAACACTACAGGACGCCTCGCATTGCGCGACAGACGTTCTTCTTCATTCATATTGTGCGGCAGACTTATGCCAGCATACATGCGCCTGGCTGTCTCCTTGGATCACCGACGGCCTACCGTCAACTTATACCGCAGGCGGAAGCTTTCTGGCGAGCTGGAACACCGCCCTTGCATGAATTTGCGGAACACATGAAACGATACCCTCATTGCTTTTTGATCTTGTTATGTTTCCAGATACCTTCCTGTGGCGACACGCCGGGAACCATCACTGCTTGCGCTTCTACTTGATTGGATAGCATCCCGATGCTCATGTCTGATCAGCTCGACGGCTCTCTGGGCGGGAGGTCGATACCTCGACAGCATTGCGTTGGGTTGCGATGGGAAAAGGAGGGAGAGAGAGAGAGAGGTGTGAAAGCGGCATTTCCTTGTATATAGGTATGAAGGAGTAGAGGTAATGTCTGCCAGGAGCATTGGCATTGGGACAAATGAAATGGATATTGTCCTGGCTGATCGTCACGATTCTGTATTCCCATCGTCTTCTCTGCCACATCACTGCCAGCACTGCCAGGCTGTGCGGCTGACGAGCTGCTGGCCTTGCATGTACGCCTAATATGCCGTGCTGGCAAGCTACATGTACCAGCTATCGCTAAACTGCCGGACAGCAAACTGCTACTTTGCGTGTACCGATATATGGTCGCCCAGCTAAGTTACCTGCACGCTTATCCGTACGCCTATATAGTTGTCCTACTATTTTACCCGTACGCCGGTTTGGCTTTGCTACTAAAGTATCTGTACGTCTCTTTAGCAGTCCCGGCTAACTTCTCTGTATGCCGATTTGGCCGGTCTGTTCAGTTACCTCATGTACGCCTATTTGGTCGTCCGGCCAAGTCGCCTGCACGGGAGCTGTACGCCGACTTGAACGACTGTTTAGACGTGCTGTTGGCATACTTCCCGCTTATATGCACGGCTTTTTGGTCGCCAAGCTAGACATAACCGGATGCGTACCTGCACGTCGTGTACATGCACGACTGAAGAAGTTGGCACGCCCCGTCATCTGTCCGCCTAATAACCCGTCATGGCAGGTTTCCTGTCCTCTTAGACAAGGTGACCAGCGAACTTACCTGTCCAAAGCATATAAGAGACCCAGCCTGCACACACACACAAAGGGGAAAAGTCTTGCTGCGGAGACATGACGTGCAATTTGACAGAACTCTGCTTTACACTGCCGCGTGAAGGCGTTCCGCCGCCATGTATAGATTTGTACACAATCGAACAGTGGACTTGGACTAGTTCTTCGCTCTCCGCTTGCCCTGGTTGCGAACCCTTTCCTGTACCACGTACTTGTTCGGGTTGCGCTTCTTCCTCGTCTTGAAACCTCCTTTGGCCTAGAATTTTCACGTAAGCGGCATTTCAAAAGAAACTCGGTCGGCTGCAAACTTACTGGAGTGCCCCAAATCGACACGGGATGCACATTACCCTTACTCTTACCACGACCACCACCGTGAGGGTGGTCCACTGCGTTCATTGCCACACCACGGACTGTAGGTCGGATATTCAGCCACCTGCTTCGACCAGCTTTGCCCAATTGTCTGAAATGCCAATGCGGGTTGCTTGCAACACCAATCGTAGCACATGCGTCTCTGTGCACTTTCCGCACTTCTCCACTTTGAAGCCTAACCGTGACATCGGCCACGCTCTTGCCCTTCTCTTCCTTTGCAATAACAGTGGCGTGCGTGCCAGCGCTGCGGCAGAATACAGCTCCTCGGACCGCAGCCGATCCAACACAATACACCTGAGTGCCCAATGGTACCATTTGCATCGGTAGACAGTTCCCTCGGAATGCAGTCTTTGCGGCAAGAATACCCGGATCTACCACACCACCCATACTCTCCAATAGTTCTTTTGGAATTCCTGAGCGGAATGACTCGACCACATCTCCTGCACGCATTCCCTCCGCAGCGATGATATAACTCTTCTTCTTCGTCTCCATGTTCTCAATCAGCGCCAGATGAGCAGATCGATTGGGATCGTACTCGATGCGCTCCACCAAATGCTTCCCAGGCTCTGATCGAACATAATCCACCGTCCTGATTCTTCGTCGGTGTCCACCTCCACGATGTCTCATCGTCACACGTCCAGAGTTGTTCCGTCCACCCTTCCCATGACCAATTTTCGGGAATGTCAACTTCTTGTACGGCCCGCCTTTCCAGAGATGGTCATTGATGGGTCGTCTGAGGTGTCGAGTACCGGGAGTTCGTGGGGTGTAAGTCTTCAATTGGAAGCCGGTCTGCTTTCTCGTCGGCGCTCGCGAGGGTGTGAAGGCGGATGTGTTCTGCGTTGTTGTGGCTGCCTGCACAGGCGTCTTGGCGACTGGTGTCGCATATGTTCGTCTCAAGGAGGTGATGAATGAGCGGCATTGTGACGGCCGTATCCGTGGTTGGAGCATGGCTGTGAGAGTGATTTGAGGCAGCAAGTGAGACCTCAAGATGAGGCAACGCCTGTGCTGTTGTGTTGGAAGGGCGGTGATGATGACCGGAGGCTGTCACATTCGTCTCGTGCTCTCATTATCGATCTGAGCTCGAAGTTCGAAGGCAAGACGGAGCTGAGTCCGTGATCTCACGTGACAGATTAGCGTGCCTTCCTCTTTGGTAGAAGACGTTGCTATGGCGGCACCTCCCACATGAGCTCATCCACGGAAACAAGATTCCTTTCTGAACTGTCTCCCGTCTCCTTCTGTCATTGCATCTGCAATCAAGTCGCGTGGATAACACCAACATCGCAACGCGAGCAGCTCCTCTCATACCTACCCTCTTGTGCATCTTCACCGCTCGAAAGAGTGCAGATAAATCGCCGCATCGAAGGGGCCCGGCATCACGAACACAGCACGTCTCGTGATCTGCGTCCATCAACATCGCGCTGGGCACAGACCACCTCAAACTCCACCGCGCAAGGAAGGACAACCGCCAAAACCTCAAACTTCGCGTCTTGACTTCACCACCACGACCACATCTACCATCACCACCAGCATACCGACCATCACCGCCATACCCTCCGCATCCCCCGCCTCTGGTCCGACCATCGCCAATCGACGCTGCAATCATCAGCTTCGCCGGTCCAGTTCGTGGCTCTTTAGCGCAGCATCTTCAACATCGCATTGCAGCGCGGTTCCATGTTCATACCTCGACACGACACACACATTACAGCGACATATACTCCCTGCAGCTCTCTCATGCAGCGCTGACCGCGGATATCTCACCAGCGGCTCCATCTGTACGTTTCCAACACGCTCTTACCGCCGTCTCGAGTCGACCAAAACAAGCTGACTTAAGCTTTTTGATACAGCAAACCAAAACATACCTGCACATACGCGTGCTTTCTACCTCTTTGCACGACGCGTACTAACCAATACCACCTCACACATACATCATGCCGCCCGTGAGTACTGCACAGCTCGTTGACGCGGGCACGTCGTCGCCCAAACAATCAATACCCTTACTGACTCCTCGCCAGGCACGGATTGCGAGACGGACGGTGACGGACGAGAACGCAGAGGCCACTGGAACCACACGCTTGACCCGCGCGAAGGCTGCTGCTCTGGATACCACTGTCGGCGACCCGCCAAAGAAGGCCGCTCTTGGTACCAAGCGGTCGACAGCAACCACGGCCACCAACGCTGCCATCGGGAGAAAGAGGACGGCGCTTGGAGACGTGAGCAATGTTGTCAAGAAGGAGCCAAGCGAGAATGGAGACGCAAAGAAGGACCCGCTGGCCAAGGGCATGCTGTCCAAAACCGCGAAGCCCGCTGGCATCACAAAGCAGCCCGCCCGCAGCACATCGACACGCACCGCGCTTGGCCAGAAGACCACCACCAATGCTTCATCAGAACTCAAGCGCCCTGCCAGCGGTAGCGGTGTCGCTGCGCCAGCCAGCAAGAAGAGAAACACCTCTTCTACCAAGCCAAAGCGTGCGCTGGAAGATGACGAGGATGAGGAGAACGCGCCTCCTTCAAAGAATGCTAGTGTTGAGGTGAAGCGTGAGCAGAAGACGCGATCTGCCCACGTCGTCGAGGACCTTGATGATGGTGAGATGTCGCTGGAGGAGTTCACCAAGAACGCCAAAGACCTCGACACTGAGGATATGGATGACCCTCTCATGGTCGCCGAGTACGTGCACGAGATCTTCGACTACATGAAGGAGCTTGAGATCTCCACCATGCCCAACGCCGACTACATGGACAACCAGGGCGAGCTGGAGTGGAAGATGCGCGGTATTCTCGTCGACTGGTTGCTCGAGGTTCACACTCGCTTCCGTCTGCTACCAGAGACCCTCTTCCTCGCTGTCAACATCATCGACCGCTTCCTGTCATGCAAGGTCGTTCAGCTCGACCGCCTGCAGTTGGTCGGTGTCACCGCCATGTTCATCGCCTCCAAGTATGAGGAAGTCCTTTCGCCCCACGTCCAGAACTTTGTCCACGTCGCCGACGATGGCTTCAAGGATACCGAGATCCTCTCCGCCGAGCGTTTCGTCCTCACCACCCTCGACTACGATCTCTCCTACCCGAACCCGATGAATTTCCTTCGTCGTATCTCCAAGGCCGACAACTACGACATCCAGACTCGCACTCTTGGCAAATATCTCCTCGAGATCGGCTGCCTCGATCACCGCTTCATGAAGTACCCACCGTCGCAAGTCGCTGCCAGTGCCATGTACCTTGCGCGCCTCGCTCTTGACCGCGGCGAGTGGGATGCCACGCTTGCCAAGTACGCTGGCTACACCGAGCCCGAGATCATGCCCGTCTTCAACCTGATGGTCGACTACCTCTCATCGCCTGTGATGCACGAGGCATTCTTCCGCAAGTACGCGTCCAAGAAGTTCTTGAAGGGTAAGTCGTCTTCATCCCCACTTGCTCGTCTCTTTGACTAACACTCCATCCCAGCTTCCATTGTCCTCCGCGCTTGGGCGAAGAAGTTCGCGGCGAACAGCCTCCTTCGCGATGCGAATGCTCCCTCCAGTGGTGGCAAGACTCCTCGCTCATAGTGCTGTCGTGGACATTGCTAAACCTCAATGCAGTATTGCGCGCACTACCATCGAAGGTCAGCGTCCGTCGCTCGCTGGATTTCATGCAAACCGCGACGCTTCGTGAATCTGCTCACGAGGGCGACACATCGATGGAACTCTAGACCTACTCTCGGCTTTTCAGAACACGGCACTCATCATGATCGCGGCGGCTGGCAAGCATTGCTAAAGGGCGCGGCGTCCATCGGCCGCCGCTCTTCTCACTTCTTTCTTCATCTGCTTTTTCGCCTCACAAGGCTGTGTGCGCGCGACCTATGATCGACGACAGCACATCACCAGCGACTCGAGGAGGGAGGGTCTCGAATCGGCATTGGATCAAATTTCCGATGCACTTGCTTGTTGCAAAAAGTGTGCTTTTTTACACGGCGTATGGGTGTTACCGGTGTCATTCGGCGCCTCGGTGGATGGCCTTGCCGTTGTTACGTTGCATGGGATTAAGGACTGTTTCATTAGCTAGAGGTCTAGCATGAGCATATGATATCGACCTCGTTCATAAACATCTCGCTGCCGTCTCCGTCGTCCGTGTAGGACAATTCGAGCCATGACTTTTAAATCCGCTTCTAAGTCCGTGCCTCTTGAACCGCGGCATCTCGACCTCACGCTTCGTCCCATCATCGCAACATAAACAACTCCATGTCACCCCTAAATCTCACCCGCGAACGATGTCTCCCGTCGACGATTACTACCCTATAGAGTGCGCATTTTGCAAAATCAGCGCCGCCTACCAACCCTCGTCCTCATCACCAGTACCAACCAACCCCGACCCAGACCTCGTCTCGCCGCAATGTCACCTAATCCTCTCAACACCACTCGTGCTCGCCTTCCTCGATATAATGCCCATTGCCCGAGGGCACATCCTCATCACCACCCGAAAACACTACACCAAACTCTCGGACCTCCAACCCTCTTCGAAACACGGCGATTGGCTGAGCAAGCAGTCGGCGAACGAGGTGCGCGCGACGTCGCGTGCGTTGGGCGAGTGGATGCCCGTGGTCTCAAGGGCGTTGTGTAAAGTCACGGGGATCGAGGACTGGAATGTGGTGCAGAATAACGGAGAGAGGGCGGCGCAGGTGGTGCCGCATATACATTTTCACCTGATGTGAGTTGGTTTATTGAGATATCCGATCACCCGCTCTCCTGCTCAAACGGCACCTTTCGAGCCGCTGAGGGGCAAGTCGGGCAGCCCACCTGGGCCCGACTATGGAGATGGATGCTACTCTGCGCTCCTGCTCATACGAAACATTCCCAGCCGCTGAGGGGCATGTCCTGCAACGCATTTCGAGCCTGACCAAGGAGATAGGACGCTTAAAAACTTGCTGACAATCCGTGGTTTAGTCCGAGATATCAAGAAGGGAGACTAGAAGGCCAAAGGACCGCGCGCAAGGATCATGGCATGTTGCAGAGTTGGAAGGTTTTCGGGCGAGGCTCGAGAGAGGATTTGGACGACGAGGAGGGTGCCGAGTTGGCTGGACTGTTAAGAGCAGCGATTAAGGAAGAGGTGGATGAGCAAGAATCATCAGAGAAGGACAAACCGAAGCTATGAATGCGAATATATTGGGCTAGACTGGGAATAGATGGGAGAGAGGATGATACCCAGGGTGGATATATGTGTAAATGTAAGAGGAAGCAGGTTGTACATTGGGATGCCATGAAGCGATTCCACGCACGATCGCAGCAGCCGACGACCTTCGAGAATCCCATGCTCTGCTCGCATACGCTAACACACACTCACCACAGCGCAGTATGATACAGTCGTCCATCAAGCCGAGAAACCTTCTTCAACCCCTTCGCTACTCGTCCTTCCTTCTGCCACAAAACCGCTTCCACGAGGCCTCGATTGACTTGCTCATCTCCGACCCCGTCGTCGATCACATCCTCCTCTGCAACCCAAGTATCCTCTTCCCCAAACGATCCAGTCTTTGATCCAGTCTCTCAAACGCGAGTTCTCCCGACAGCACTTGGAAATGGCAAAAAGAAAACCCGCGCTATTGTGAAAAGGAACCTTGGCACACTTTTGATCTGCCACGAGACAATCAAGTCCAAATTCCACTGCATACAGTCGAACCTGTGCTTAAAAAGAGCAAAAGAACACCTCCGAAGAGACATGAGAAACCTACTTGGCCACGGCGACTGGATACAACCCCCTTCGATATGGGTGCGATGATCGTGGTACTGCCCCCCTCCGGACGGGTTCGAGCTGGTGTTGCTACTAACAGGCAGATGCCCGATGACTTGATTATGGGAGTCCATGGAAGACAGTAATTCAGCGGGGTATAAGTACCTGAATTGGTGGCGGTGCATTGGACATGGCCGGGCGGGTAAGGAGGCCAACTTCGAGGACGGGCGGGAATGGAAGCTCCCCTATCGCCCTTCGGACGACTCGGAATTTCTCGGCTTCTTGCAGCAGCTTGAACGCCGCGTCGATGACTGCGTTGCCGAATACGGGAGTGTACATTTTGCCCGAAACGCTACAACTTTCCACTAAGTCGACGAGCTTGTCCTCTGAAGCCGTCATCCCTCCGAAAGGAACGTTGAGCTTGGCCCTTTGCATGCCGAGCGCGAGACCTTGGCTAGATCTTCGCAAACATGAGCGGGTTCGCGCAGCCGCTTGCTCGTGCGGGATAGGAGAGGGAGCAGGCGTGGATATGGACGTGGAGGTGAATGCTCCCGCGGGCTGAACAGGTCAGGGGAGGTGCAAGACATGGCGATCATGGGAAAACCTGGACTGCATAGGTGCTGGTCCGTTGGCTAAGTCTGCAAGTCAGTCCAAAAGCTGGTGGACGGACGTACTCAAAGTAGGATCGTGGCCCTGGCCCACGATTGAACGGACGGCGACCGTCTGTATCCCGGGTGTGACTGAAACGCTCGCGGACATTGGAAGACAGGTATGCTGGGTGAGAATCTGCGGATGGGTGCAGTAGCATCATCCACGACCTCCAAGACCTGTTATACTGGCATCAGCCTGCGGCAAACAGTGAAAGGCACGCCTGATCCGCCATTGTGTGCTTGTTCAACACGATCACAGGAGTCATGCCGTGGAGACATCAAAGCATGCCTCCTGGTGCTGTATTGGGACACCCATCAGGCGGACAGGCAAGACGTCAGGACGCACATGTAGGTGGCAGGCGCCTCAGCAAGGCAGTCAAAGAGGAGGGCAAGATGGGTAGTATAGCAGGCCATCTTATGTAGCCATGGAGATAAAGACCTCGCCTGTCGCACTTTGCCTCGACGATAACACCGGAACATCGTTCATCCGCACCAGACTTTCAAGGAATACCTTACAACCTTACATATTGGAGCACGACCTTTCCTTCTCACGTCTCTCAACCTCAATCAAAAAAGTCCAACACCATCGAAATGCTCAAACCACGAATCCTCCTCCTCGGCAAGATCGAGCAGTAAGCACCTCACCTCCGAGCTCAACAATACCTCCAACACCACCTGACAACCACGCACAGCGCTCACAAAGCCTGGTCCTCCCTCTCCACCCTCGGACAAGTAACAACCCCCCAACCCCCCAACCGCGCCGACTTCATCCGAGAATGCCAATCCGGCGTCTTCGACGAATGCCTCGTCGCCCTTCGCACTTTTTCCAGCGTCCAAATCACCGGACCGTGGGACGCCGAACTCGTCGCCGCGTTGCCCCGGGGTCTGGGATTCTGCGCGCACAATGGAGCGGGATACGATCAGATTGATGTGCAGGCTTGCTCGGCGCGGGATCCTCCCCTGCGGATCTCGAACGTGCCCACGGCGGTTGACGATGCCACGGCTGATACGGCGGTTTTCCTCCTGTTGGGTGCGTTGAGGGGATTCAATACTTGCATGGCGATGCTGCGAGATGGGCGGTGGAGAGGTGGGCAGGAACCGCCTTTGGGTCATGATCCGGAAGGGAAGGTGCTGGGTGTCTTGGGTATGGGAGGGATTGGGCGGAACATGGCGAAGAAGTGCGCCGCGTTTGGCATGTCGACGATCTATCACAATCGCAACCCGTTGTCGGCCGAGCTATCGGGTGGTGCGGAGTATGTCTCCTTCGACGAACTACTGGCGAAGTCGGATGTGTTGAGTCTCAACCTCCCGCTGAACAAGCACACACGACACATCATCTCCACGCCCGAGTTCGCCAAGATGAAGCGAGGAGTGGTCATCATCAACACCGCGCGAGGAGCAGTGATGGACGAAGCGGCGTTGGTGGAGGCACTGGAGAGCGGGCAGGTGGGATCGGCGGGACTGGATGTGTTTGAAAAGGAGCCGGAAGTTCATCCGGGACTGTTGAAGAATCCGAATGTGATCATGTTGCCACATATGGGCACTTCGACGGTGGAGACGATGACCGCGATGGAGGAGTGGGCGATTGCGAATGTGAGAATGGTGCTGGAGGAAGGGAGATTGAAGAGTCCTGTGCCGGAGCAGAAGAGTCTATGAGGAGTGGATGGGAGGTCGAGTGATGATAAGGGGTTCCAAGTGCGCCTGCCAAAGCGCTCAGGTAACTTACCTATGCCGATACCTCATCCAAGCGTGAACGCACGTGGGCGGATAGCTAGCTCATCTGCCAGGGCACTGGAATGTACATGTACGTTGGCAGGCAAGTCCTTTGACGTGGCAATTGACCGTACACGTACGTTGGCAGCTATGTCATCTGCATCGAGAGTGAGTAGTGCTAGGAAACGTGCCTATACGGCTAATAGGGTGTCTGGACTCGCCTGTGCTCGCAAGTCAGCCGTCCGACCAACGTTGCATATACGCCCATTGACGTGTGCATGTACGCGATCAGCATATGGAGCACCGAGCGAACGACTCGTTCGAGCACTGGCACTGGCACTAATGTGATTGAGAATATTTCATGCTGCGTTGAACTCGCTAAAAAGCCGCGACTATGCAGTCGGCCAGGTGGTATCTCTTCCTCCTCTCTGTCGCTCTAAGCGCTGGAAAATGCGATGCAAGAAAATGTACAGGTTAAAAAGAAAACACTGTTCGCTCAAATGCCGAAAACATAACCCTGTCGATCTTCTTCGTCGAGACTGTGCGAATGTTTCTCGACCCTCATCGCTGCTTCTGCAGCATCCAGCTCCTCAACGCCATCGAGCAAATCCTCTGGAAAACCTGGCTCTGGCCTCTCTGCTCCTCGTGTTGAATGAACCCGTTCGCGACCATGAGCTTGTTGATGTCATCGTTGGGATCATTGTTCGTCGCCACGAGTTGCCGTTGCGGAAATTCCGGCATGCGCCCACCGATATGCCGTGCTATCGCGAGAGAGTAGAGCACATCTCGAGTCTCGAGCATGTTGAGAATGGCGCGGATAGCATTAAGACTGTCGTTGATATCTTTCAAGGCAGACGGCTGGTCGTCTCGGATGGAAACAAATCTGGCGAGATGATGCCAGAAAGAGCATTCGTTATACTTTTGGTTCGACGCCGATGCTTCTTGAGGCTGGCCCGTAGGGGGAGATGCCTGCGCTGGAGAAGGTACTCTGCTTGGGTCCAGAAATTGTCCGGTCAAGAGGAGCTCGACCGTGTCAATTCGCGGCAGAAGCTCTTGCAATAAAGGGTCAATACCAGCGCCATTCGTGCGATACGCTGCGGTACGCGGCAAGCTCGCTAGAAGCCATACTAGTCGCGCCTCCATCGACATGGTAGCCTTGACGGCGGACTCGTCTCTTGAAGACATTTGCTCCATACACTGAATGAAATAGCTTTGTAGCTCTGCATCTTCGCGGAGCTGCGCAAAGCCTCGCTGCGAGTACCACGTGGTCTCGAATAGTCTGTCCAGTCCGCTTGCATAGTGGTATTTGAAAGATGTGTCGATGACCTCGAGGCCCACAGCTTGGATCACAAAGGTATCCCCTTCGCGATAGCGCGGCGGTACATCATGTAGAGAAAAGAGGTCTTCCATCGAGACTGACTTGACTGCAGCGCACTTGTCAGTAGGATCCTGGGCGAGGAATTCGCCGTCATGTCACGCACCATCACGCTGAGGTTGCAGCGACGGTGGATAGTTGTTGTGTGCCATGTTCTGCTGTTGCGGTGATGCGGTGGACAGTGCGGGATCAAGCGATGGAGGTTGGTACTCTTGATGCGACTGTGCGCCGGTAGGGTATGATGCGATCGGTGCTGGCCCAAAAGCTCCTCCACTACCAGGGTACGACGGCGCCGACTGGTATGGGTTGTGTGGTATTGACGGCGACTGGTGGAGTTGTTGTTGTGATGGCGGCGGTTGTGGTGGCTGTGCGAGGTGATGCGGCGGAGGAGGCAGTGGTGATTGTTGTTGGTGGAGGTGGTGGTGATGATGTGAAGTCGAGTGCTGCTGCTGGAGGAGAGGAGGATTCGGTGCGGGCTGGATCGGAGCTGGCTGAGGCGTTTGTTTGAAGACGGGATCGTAGCCCATGCACTCGCGCTTGCTCTTCTGACAATTGCGACAGGTCGGTTGGGCTTCGTCACACTGCGAGGGAACAAATGGCAACAGTCAGCAAATGGGTTCGTCTGGGTAACAAGCTCGAGGTGTGCCCTGGTCTGCCAAAGTAACTTTTCTCGCTCGCTCGCTTCGACGGCTCGTCCCTCTCTCGAAACACCAGCAACGCGTCCGACGCCGTCCGTCGAAACGCGACACATTCATTCGCTTACCTTTATTCTTCGTTTGCGACATGTTATGCATCCCGTCTTTGTCCTCCGCTTGATCTCCTTCTTGCTGTGTCCGCCGGACAGTTGACGCGACTCCAACGAAGCCTGCGGCGGGATGGGATAGCGCATCATACCGTTTGGACCACTGGCGCTTTGCATGGGTGCCGCTGGAGGTGGAACTGCGCCGGCGTGGTATTGGTATTGGACAGGCGGGTAGGGTGGAGGATGCTGTGAGTGCTGCGCATGCGACAGCATCGTGGCGGGATTGTAGGGCGGCGGAGCGTAGTGCTGTTGGGGTGCTGGAGGCGGCTGCTGCTGCTGCTGCTGCTGCTGTTGCTGCTGCTGGGATTGCGCATCAAAGTGCTGGATGGACGGGAGAGCCATCTGTGGCGGTGGTTGCTCAGCAGAGACCGGCTGCTGGTGTTGGTGGTGATGGTGAGGGGGATAGTCGTAGTTTGCGCCGGCGCCGCTCATGGTGCTGACAGCTTCCTCCTCCGCTGCTGGAGTCGGCGACGAAGAGGACGAGCGACGAGGACTACTGGCCGTGGCCTGGTCATCCATCGCTCGGGGCTTTAACGTCACGCCCACCGCGCGACCCTAAGGTACCTCTACCTCTTAGCGGCTCGAGGGTGCCCTTCTGCGTGCTGCCCGTGAATGCTGGCGCTGCCGCCGTCAAGGTTTCGTCCCGCAGCGGTCGTCCTGGGTTGGTGAGCGCGGTGAGTGGTCAGTCGTGTCTCAAGCGCCTCGGCCTGGCGTGTCTAGGGCCAGGATGGGCACGGAGCCGAAAGCGTGTCTCGTCGTGCTAACGGCTAAGCGAGGAAAAAATCACGGAGTTCGGCCCAGAAATGTCAACAAGGCAGAACAACTCGCTTGATCCCTCGTGTGCACTTGCCGAAGAAGTCTGGAGGTCACGACAAGATATACTCCTCCACGATTGCCAGCAATAAACATGGAAATAGCTGCCTGCCTATCAAACCCGCCCACCATATACGCACCTGCACCTCTGAACACCTGACGAAGGAGCTCCTCCGGTCCATCATCGTTCGCATCTTACATACATTTGGGGCCGGAAAAGACCCTGGTCCGATCGCCCAGAACCGACCAGTCCCCATCCGCCTGCTGCCTTTCATTCATGCATTTCCCGGGGCCGTCAATGCGATTTATGCAATCACACGCACACGCACACGCACACGCACCTCGTCTGCCTCTCCTCGCGCACAACATCCGAGCACGAAGCGAAGGGAAGATTAACGAACAGAGCCGAAAAACAACCACGGGACGAGCCTCGTCGAGTCAACACAAGGGAAGCAGAAAAAAAAAAAGGTCTCCACCTTTTCAGCCCGTCCACCCAAGCCCCAAACCTGTCACATCCCCTGTCAACGACCCATGTCCTAGTCGAGCACGCGACACGACAGCTCGTTCCTTTGAAAAATTCGCTCGCTTATTACAGGCATGCAATTCGATACAGCGAGAGAAGCTTGTGATCGCACCTTCCCGATCCGCTTGCTTTGTTCTTACTCGACCGGTGTGTGGCTCACGAGGATTGTCATCTCATGTTCGATGTCGTTTTGTATTGGTATCATTGAGCGTAGTCGTATCCTCCATTCCGAATCATCAAAACAGGAGGCGAGAGCATGTGAGAGAGAGAGAGCCATGCTGAGTCTGGCAACCCACCTCCGTCTCTCGCCAATCGTTATCCCGTCCCCGCCCACACCAGCAACCCACTGGGTACAAGGGCATTCATCCCGGTCCCCTGTCCAAAACACAAAATCAACCCAGACCGAACCGCCGCCGCCGCCGCGCCGCACTGCTGAAGCGACTCGTTTATGCACCGTCCCAGCCCCAGGTGGGTCCTTTCCTTTCATCCGTCCCTCTCACAGTGTCATGATCCGTCCTCCTCACATCACCATCACATCAAATTCGCCGCGGGCTCCACCCCGCTCTCCCAGGAGGCGCCAAAGGAGTCCAGCAGTACATTGTCCCAGTCGGCTTCGGACATGCCGTTGACCAGATCGCCGAAGCCGCCGGTCATTAGAATGCTTTCCGCCGCCGCTCCTCCTCCGCCTTGTGTTGAGCCGTTGCTCGTCCCAGAGCTGCCGTTCCAGCTCTGTGGAAGCACGAAGCCAGATGGCTGCTGTTGGAGATTTGACACGGAAAAGTCCTGTGGAGTGTAGCCCGTCGTGAAAGAAGCTGTATTTGAATCGAACATGTTTGTCGGACCATTGTCCTGCGCTTGCATGTTGACAGGCGAGTAACCTGTATGTGACGTGCCCGAGGACACTCCGTTCCGCTGCGACTGTGTGCTGGAACCGGGTGTCGTCTCTTGGTCGCCGCTGTTATCCGGACTGGTGTCCATATCGGCAGGCAGAGAGGTACCACCTCGCGTTCGGACAGGCAGTACGAAACCTGTCGAGTGGCTCTCACTGGCAGGCGTTGTTGACGGCCATTGTCCAGTCAGATCCGGTCTACTGTACGCGGCCAGGCCGTTGTCGCCATAAGTAGGCCGTCCTGTCCACTTGGTGCCGTCTTTGTTGCCAAGTTGTGGCGCGACGAGATGTTGCGCATTACATCCATCGATGAAAGTCGGCAATTGCGTCCGGAGCGTTTGCGTCGTTGCTCGCAGAGAAGGCTCCAGTCCAGCACTTTCCATGTCGACGTCTAGCTGGACGAGAAAAGAGTTTGTGAGTGGGTTTTTGCGCTTGATTGCGTGCATGGCCGAGAGGAGGAATTGGAGAGAGGATTGGACTTGAGAATCCTTCGGGCGGGACTTGAGGTATTGAACAAAGACGCGGGCGGCCACGTAAAGGGAGAAACATATGAATGGGTTCATCTGCAGAAGTCAGTGATCTCCGTTGACCACAGCATGTCAAAATACTTACGGCAGACAGGTCAAGGTGGCAGATCTGACGCATAATGCTCGCCGTTTCGGCCGCCGCCGTGATGCACCGCACTTTGCTCTCCGCCGAGACACGAGCCGACATTCGGTTCTTGTCCGCCTTGAATATGGCCGCCTGATGGAGGCATATCGTCGAAGTATGGAGATTCATATTCAGAAAGACGGTATTGGCGTTGTTCAGGCCCTGCGGCAATCTCAAGTGCTCCGGAAGAGCGAGCGATATATTGAGAATAATGTTCTCCAGATCTCGGTGTCGCTTCCAGAATTCCCCTTCCAGATCGTCGGCTCGATCGTCCGGACCAGGTCGATGCAGATGTGTGATGTTCCGGCCGAAAAGACATGCCATCAAGACCACACCACCGAAGCTAGAAACACCTGCTGGGCCAGACGGTTCCAAGGCCTGGTTTAGTGACAATGTCGTCGCTGGCTCCCGGCTCATGTCGTACGCATCCTCTTCACAAGGCAGATTGGTCATGATGTCTCCTTCATCCACCGTCATTGGCCAGCCAGTACCAATGCTCGCATATCGATCCACAGAGAATGCCATCCAGAATGTCCTTCGCCTCTGCTCCCTTTCTGTCCAATCCCTCGGCGGTGGTATGCACTGTTTGACATCCACACCCAATCCATCTTGTCGATGCAAGCCCATCATCAGCGCCAGCCGACAGGCCCTACCGGCCGACATCCACGCTCGAGGAAAGTACATCAGCTTGAACTCATAGGTCGCTAGCAGAGACCATGCCTGGCAATGCCCCACAGTGATTGATGGTTCACCATGCCCCTTCATCTCGTCCTGTTGCAGATACTTTCTCGCCCGCTGGTAGAGAGCCTCTTGCAGGCCTTCGTACTGATCCGTCACTCCTGCGGCATTACACCACATGGCGTATCGCAACGCGATAGGCGGCCGCATGTGCGGCGCAAGGTGCATGGCAGCATAGTATCGTGACCGGTGGACCACAGGGAGAGATGGGTGGATCTTGGTAAAGTAGGTCTTGTTGAGGGCGTCAACAATGTCCTGATGCGGGAGAGGTTCATCTAGTCCAAGGCCGATCAATTCCGTTGGCTGCTCGAAGCTGCCGTCCAGACAATCTGCACCAGCAGCGGAACGTAGATGAAAATTGTCCTGTCCTAAAAGTACCGGCAACATTTCGATCTCAAATGCATCGTCCTCACGTATAGCGCCAATGCCGCTTCCCTCCCGCCTCGACACCGGAGCCTGCACAGAAACATCATCCTGAGTCTTGAGAAGCATCTCTACCTGCGCGAGCCTCTGTTCGAGTGCTTTCACGTATCCTCTCTTGGGCCCACTCTTCTTCCTCACCTCATCATACGAACAATCATGCTGCAGGCGTGAACACGTCCCGCACGCAGGTTTGGCACCATCGCATTTCAACTTGCGCTTCCGACAGATCACGCAAGCAATTCTTTTGAGCTTCCCGGCCTGTCCATTGGTAGCGGCATTATTTGTGTCTTCTGCGGACGCACGGCGCGATTGTGGATCGGAGAGGCTCGAGGGCTGTTGCGTGAGGTCGTTGAAGTAGTCTGCGCCGGGCGAGTCGTCCCGAGGCTCGGGCATTGTAGAGCGTGTGAGGTGTGGACTGTTTCCACAGACCGTCGCCGCGTTGTTCAATCGCCCCCTGTTACACTGAAAGACGGCAGCTCTCTGCGGATTGTACGATCTAGCATGTGACCGTCTGGGAGTTCTGGGTCATCGCGAGCCTTTGTTGCCTGGATGATATTGATGGGAGTCTGGGTGCCATCAAGCTGTAAGGTTCGAATGGACAGAGAGTTGTGACATGTCACGATAGAGCGCATTGTCGCAGGCTCCAGTCGACGCATCATCTTAATTCGTCGACGTGATCCTTCAAGCGGCTGAAGCTGTTTATTAGATGGTACCGCAAGGTCGGTCGCTTCACTATCGAAGCTTACTAAGGTAGATAAGCACTGCGCTGCCGATTGGGACTCTCTGTGAGGTGTATCATCTCGAGGGGCCATGGAATTGAACATAGTATCTTTACGGGTATACACAAGGAGAACTTATAAGTACAGCCACAAAGTCATTCAGTCCATATCGCTGCGCTGCCACCTCGGTAGTGGGTAAAGTCATTCACGGTCCTGAACAATCCATTCCATCGGTGCGGTCACCAGCACCCCTTATTCCCAACGTGCGAAATGAGGCTCTTCTGTCACTCAAGCAGCTGAGGCAAGCGGCATCTTCGCACCTGGCGGGCTGTGCTGGTACGTGACCTCATATTCTGCCTGATAGCGAGCAAGATCCTGGGCATGCAAGTGTTGGTATTTCTGAGAAGAGCGTCAGTAAAGAGCAGCTAGCGGATTCGCCGAATGACTTGCCTCCTTTTCCCTCTCGGACAACTCCTTCCATTCCTTCGCGATGAGTGCGACTCTCTCAGTCACTGGAATATGTCTGAAGTCGCCGCTGGCCTGCCTGTTGTTTGAGAAATGAAGGTACGCAGATACAGGCCTCGCCACAGCCCGCTCATCTTTGATCAGCGGCCATGCCGACTGCTTGCCTTTGCCCGTGCGATATTTTCTGTCGAGCTGTTGGCGAGCGTTGTTGGCCAAACGGATTTCCTCCGCGCTATGCGACTCGACCCAGCGTTTGTACTCTGCACGTGAAGCTTCGGCTGCTGTGCGGGAGACATGGTTGTAGTGCTGACATGGCGTTAGGCCGGCAAATCAATATGTGACCTTCCGTACGTACCTCGCGCTCGGCGGCGTTCAAAGACCTCCATTCCGCTGCGACTGCCGTAGCGCGCTCGGTGAAGTTCTTGAGGCGGGTCTCTCTTGTAGATGACTCCGACGCTGATAAGATGGATCCTCGCTCCTTGTTCTTCTCCTTGTTAAACATGACATAAGGATTGTCGCCGACGAGTTTAGGCGGGCTTAGAGCGATCCTCTTCAGCTCATTCAGCTTCTCCTTCTCCACGACCACCTGTTTCCTGGCCTTGGCCTTGGCTTGACGCTCCTTCGATGCTGCCGTTTGCTCTTCCGTCAATTGCTTGGGCTGTCGCTTCTTTGGAGATGTCTTTTTGTTTTCCTTCGCGGCGGCGTCACGTTTGGCTGCGACTTTCTTCGCCGCGGCGGAACTGCCGTCGGCCGGCTTTGCGGCCGCCTTCTTCACGGCGCGTTTGACCGGGCGAGAGGGTTCCCCAACGACGCTCTTTGGTCGCCCAGGTGTCGCATAGGATCGAATCGGCAGGACAATGGTGCGTGTCACGGGGCGCACGATAGCGGGCACGCCGCGGCGCAACAACATCCGTCCAATCATTGTGGATGTGGAAGTCGTGCAATTCGATGTTCGAGTGGAAGTCCGATGAGTCGCTGTGGAGGGCCAGTCTCTAGATCCGCAGTGTTATCGCTCTCGTGGAAGACGCTGTCGTCGTCTGTGAGTCGACGGTGTCGCGTGTTTGGCTTGAAACCTGGAGGCTGGGGAGCTGCGAGCTTGTTTGCACCGGCCTTCGTAAGAACGGGTCGGTCCGGCAAAGAGCTTATGTGCCTGAGGCCGACTTCAATGCAGGTTGTGAGAATGAACTCTGGCTGCCACTTCCTTCGAAACTATACACGACGCCAAATTCACGGCACCCCCACGATTACACGACCCGGGCACGATCCTGCACGATAGTTGCATTGAACTCCAAGTGCAAAGAATCACCACCGATCGATAGCTTGGCAATCTTGAGGTAAGGTCCGACCGGGGCTGCGAAGAGGAAAGCGGAGAAGCAGCGACGGAGGACAGCAGAGGAAGGACAACAGGCAGGCACGCGGCGGGTTGAATTCGAACAAAAGAGGAAACGAGGAGGAATTGCGGACACATGTGGACGTACGACGTTACAAGGACAGTTTAGCGAAGGAAAGCAAGAGCAGGCTTGTACGGACGAACGCCCAACTCGGCCGTGCAAAATGGGCCGCTCACCAAATGGTTATAGGAGAGATGAAGACCGCCGCCGCGATGGTCGAAGTCATCGTCGATCACCAAGCCGTGATGTAAGAGCACACTCGCCGAACTCATGCAGGACAGACTTTGACCACAATCAGCGCCGCGAGGATCGAGGTGGACGAGGAGCACGCCGCGACAGAAGTCGGGACCGCGATGGCGGGCGTGGAGTCGATCGAGGCGACTCGCGATATCATGACCGGCCGAAGGAGCGTCACCGAGACAGCGACCGTGACCGATACGATTCCAGGCGCGGCGAACGCAGAAGCAGGGACTATTCCCCGGTGAGAAGTTCTGGACATCGTAGCTCGCGCGATGACGATCACTACGATGACTCGAACAGACTCTCCAAACGCCCAAGATACGGGTCTAGCCCGTCACGAAGGGAAGAGGTATGTCAACCTCCATCCAGAGCCAATTCCGGAACTCGGCTAAACCTACAGAACAAGTCCCGTACCGCATCCCCTCACCTGAGTGCCGCTGAGCTGGAGAAGATCGCAGCCGTAAAGGCCGAAGAGGAGAAACGAACCGCAGCAGAGAAGGCTTTACAGGAAGAACGACGCGCCAAACTCGAAGCATGGAAAAAAGACGTATTGGCGAAAAAGATGGCCAAAGCTACGTCCGACGCTGGCGGATCCTCTATTCCAGCATCGCCAGCTCCCGATTCGCCCGCTCCGTCAAACCCAGCTACAATGGAAGAGGCCCCTTCAGCACCGGTCCCACAGCTCGAAGCTAAGCCACGATTGAAGTTTGATCCCAAGGAAATCAAGCGTCGTACTGAGGTCAAGATGGCCAAAATGAGAGGCGATGCCTCTACACTGGATGCGGGAGCTGTTCCAGCGATGAGAAATGGAGCCGCATCGATGGGACGCATTCCTGACCAGCCTGTCAAAGGAAACAAACATCCGCTATCAGCCAAATCAGGAGCACTCGTCGGTGATGTGAAGATGAGCGGATTCGGCTTGAACAAGGGCGCCGCAGAGAAAACCGCTGCCACGATGCGTAACGCAACCACATTCGACGACGAAGAGGAAGACCATCGAAAGCTTAAGAAGCTCTCGCAGCTCCCTGAAGTTGAGCCTGCTGGCGACGCAATGTATGATAATGATGACGAGGATGATCAAGACGAGCAGACCGCCATCTCCGGTGACCTCAGCGAGGAAGCCGAGGCGAAGGCTGCAAGAAAGGCGGCTCGAAGACGCGCGAAGCAGGCACAAAAGGAGCAAAATGACATTCCGATGGGCAATACCGAAGACACGGCGACAATCGTTGCTGCAACGGTTGCGCGAGACAACCAGGCGGACAAAATGGACGAAGACGAGGAGGTGGACCCCCTCGAAGCCTTCATGAGCAATCTGGACCAGATTGAAGCTCCCCGTGAGATCAAAGGTGGCAAGCGCGTCAATCAAGAATTCAGTCTGGACGACGGTCCAGACTTCGATGCAGTCGGCGACGACACCCAAGATTTGTTGATGAATCCTAGGCACAAGCGGAAGGAAGTACCCAACACGGATCACAGCAAGGTGAATTACGAGGAAATTCGCAAAAAGTTCTATGCCGAGTCGACTGAAATCGCCGAAATGACCCCTGAGGACGTCGAGAAGATGCGAGCAGATCTGGACAACATTACCGTGCATGGTGTCGACATTCCCAAGCCGATCACCAAATGGTCGCAATGTGGATTCCCAGCGCAGGTCATCGAGGTCATCAACGAGCAGAAGTTTGAGAATCCCACGGCGATTCAGTCGCAGGCTCTTCCTGCGCTCATGTCCGGCCGTGACACGATTGGTATTGCCAAGACTGGATCCGGCAAGACTCTGGCCTTCATTCTCCCCATGTTCAGGCACATCAAAGATCAGCGTCCCGTCGCAAACCTGGAAGGCCCAATCGGGCTGATCATGGCCCCGACTCGAGAGCTTGCAGTTCAGATCCATCGTGAGTGCAAACCATACCTCAAAGCACTGGGTCTCCGCGGAGTTTGTGCCTACGGCGGTGCGCCAATCAAGGAGCAAATCGGCGAGCTGAAGCGCGGAGCTGAAGTCATTGTGTGCACGCCTGGCCGTATGATTGATCTCCTCGCTGCCAACTCTGGCCGCGTGACGAACTTGCGCCGAGTCAGCTACGTGGTGTTGGATGAAGCCGACCGCATGTTCGACATGGGTTTCGAACCACAAATCACCAAGATGCTGGGCAATATTCGACCAGATCGTCAAACGGTGCTCTTTTCTGCCACGTTCCCAAAGAAAATGGAATCTCTCGCGCGCAAAGCTTTGACGAAGCCTGTCGAGATTCTCGTGGGTGGTCGAAGTGTTGTCGCGCCTGAAATCACTCAAATGATCGAAGTCCGACCAGAAGACACAAAGTTTGTTCGCACATTGCAACTGCTCGGTGATCTGATTGAAGGAGACGAAGAAGCTCGCTCTTTGATCTTCGTCGAGAGGCAGGAGACTGCTGACCTGATCTTCAAGCAGCTTGGCAAGAAAGGCTACCCAAGTGTGTCAGTTCACGGTGGCCGGGAACAAATCGATCGTGACCAAGCGATCATTGACTTCAAGGCTGGCATCTTTCCCATCATGGTGGCAACTTCGGTCGCGGCTCGTGGCTTGGACGTGAAGCAGCTGAAGCTCGTGATCAACTACGATTGTCCCAACCACGGGGAAGACTATGTTCATCGAGCTGGTCGTACAGGTCGTGCTGGAAATACAGGCACTGCAGTGACCTTTGTCACTCCAGCCCAAGAGCGGTACGCTGGATTCCTCGTCCGCGCACTCGAGGACAGCAAGCAAGAAGTTCCAGACGAACTCAGAGAAATGGCCAAAGTCTACAAGGAAAAGGTCGCCAGCGGAGAGGCATCCTTCCACAGCTCCGGTTTCGGAGGTCACGGTGTCGAGCGCTACGATGCTGCACGCGCGGCAGAGCGTGCGCGTGAGAAGAAGATCTACAAGACCGGTGATGAGCCAGAAGATGAGGAAGACGTCAAGGACAAAAAGAGCAAGGAGTCCGAGGTGGATAAGCTGCTGGCCAAGGCTGCAGGCGGCGTCAAACCTACCGACATGGCCGCTGCGGAAGAACCTACAGCACCACCCGCCGGCGTCGCCTCCTTGCGCTCGGATCTCGCTGCCCATCTCGATCGCGCCATGAAGGTCGAGAAAGTCGAGGCCGCTCCCGCATCTTCCTCGTCCGCAATAAATGATCCACTAGCCAAAGCCGCCGCTGCTGCTGCCAGCATCAACAACAGACTAGGCACCAAAGGTAAGTTCCCTCACAACACCGCCATTCAACAATCCAATAACACCTACCGCCTAGGCACGCGACCGGGCGCACCACCTGAGAACCGCGGCCCCGACGCCGGCGCCTTTCATGCGACCCTCGAGATCAATGACTTCCCGCAAAAAGCCCGCTGGGCCGTCACCAACCGTAGCAATGTGGCCAAGATCCTCGAGGCGACGGGAACATCGATCACGACGAAAGGATCGTACCAGGATCCGAGCAAACCTGTGCCAGAGGGGCAGAGCAAGCTGTTCATTCTGGTGGAGGGCGATACCGAGATTGTGGTGTCTTCGGCGATGAAGATGTTGACGGAGAAGCTGAGGGAGGGGATGTTGATTGCGCAAGAGAATGAGGCGAGGGGTGGAGGTGGGGGTGGGCGGTATCGTGTTGTGTAAGAGGAGTGACGTGCTCTGGCACTGTAACGCTGCTGTACTTCATAAAGTGCAGACAGCAAGGCGTTACCCATTCCCGCTACCTCCTACTCACCCGTGTCATCGGTGTATCGTATCCCGCGAGGAAGCGGACAAACGACATCCCACACACGGGCTTTACTGAACAGCATGCATACATCCAGCAGTTCAACCCCATTCGCTGAAGGTATTCAAGCTGTATACCGCTAATAATGATGCTTCAGCTGTTTAAGGAAATACCTCACAACGAACTCTTCCTTCAACATTCTTTGATCGTCGCATGGATTCGTCGCGAAGCATCGCTGTTATGAGGCCGCGTGTGCGGCACAGCACCGCCAACCAGGTCATAATGGCTCACAGACACCCCTCACAGGCAGCAGGATTGATTGCCTTCACGCTCCTGCGGCCTCCTCCGCTGTCGTCGAGGCGGAGTAATCGCCGCTATGCCCGTCATCATCTTCGTCGACACATCCAAGACTGCAATGCTTCATGGGTCGGACAGATCATATGAACATGGATTAGCTCTGTTGATACGAGATCGGACTGACGCACGGCAGATCATCCGGGTTGCTGGACATTGTCCGGCAGGTCGTTCCTTGCTCGTGCCGAAACACTTGGGTTTCTGTCGTGCTTGATCAGACCCTCGACTGAGCCGCTACAACCAAGATCGACGAACAGTCGCAGGGACACCGATGCGGGCCCCCAAAACCGAGCTCGTGACGACGGACGCCTCAGATCCAGTCGATGTATCAATAAACCGGGCCATGTGGTCAATCAACATGATGTGTGCAGGCGCAGGCGGTGCGGTCTACGCAACGCAACCATCTGGCGGTCAGATCCGAACTGGCACGGACAGACCGAGCGCCGCAGTGTTTGTGAATGATGGCAGTGGCACTGGGCCCAAGACCACACAAGACACGCCGGCCCACCCAAGCCACGGTCTCTTGAGCCTGAAGGGACACAAGGCAGTGTAGCATAGACCGTAGATTTGCAGTCTAGAACCCGACTTTCCTTTCCGTCACCGCGGAGGCGCGGAGGGGAGCGGAGGTCGCGGCGCTGGCAGTCCCGTTCGTGCATCTGATCTCGGCTGTGCTGGCCAAGGGACGCCAAGTTTCACGAGCTGCACTGCCCCGGATGAATGTTCGAGACGGGGACGAGAACGAAGACGAGGTCAATAAAGGTGGCCGTGGTCTGCTGCTCTCAGAAGGGTATTAATCCCTCTTCATTCACACCAGACCGTCTCTCACACCTACGAATACCGCAACCATTTCCAACAACTCACGGCACTCTACGAACATCTCACCACATAACTCCTAAGCCGACTCAGCCACAACGGCTAGCTTGATACTTTAACCGCCACCTCACCCTCCAACTCTTCTCCCTCTTCTCCAACTCACCACCACATCCATGGCGACAATGACCATGAACATGTCTCCCGCTCCAGCGCTCAAGAGACGGTCGCACACGCTCAGTCTGGATCTGTCTGATCTCCCACAACTCTCACAACCCACACCTCCCTCCAACACCTTGTAAGGAAGCCCCAGGACAGAAGGCCTGCAAGTGAGCCATTGCTAACCCGCTCTGCTTCAGGATTGTAACGAACCTCAACGACCCGTCCATCTTCACCGCCGCGAACCTCGAATCCATCCAACAGGCCATCACAGCCCACGCGCCCACACACACCTTCTCTCCGCTCCGCTCCATGCGCCGAATCATCGTCTCCTTCTACACCATCGAACACGCCGTTGCGGTCCGACAGCTCCTCGACGGCGAAACCGTGCTCGGAAATCGCGTGCGCGTTTACTTCGGCGCCAACACCAAAGTCGACCTCACAGAAGACCAACACCTGCAAGCCCCGAAATCCCAACGCCTCTTCTTCATCTCCCCTCCTCCATCGCCTCCCGTAGGCTGGACAATGCGCAACGAAGAGCCTCCGAACAAAGAAGTCCACGCCGATGACCTCGCCTCCGCGCTCGCGAAACTCCACGCCCGACCCGCGGCCGACGACGCCTTATACGAGAACATGGACAGTGGAGCACAGACACAGCGCTCGCCGGTGAACAGACAACGATCGGGTACGACCGGGTCAATGGTGGTGTATGATCCCCAGGAACACGGCAAGTCGCCCGATCTGCCGGCGATTGCGGTGGAGGACACGACGGAGAGTCCCATGCCGTTGAGCCCGATGGAGGGCGTGGTGGAGAAGAAGTTTCCGCATACCGCGAGGCCGCCGGTGGAGCTGATGTAGATGATGGCTGACGATGATGACCTTTTGCATGGAGTTTCGGTTGGAGGGAAAGATGTTCTCATCTGGGATTGGCGTTCTGTTGAGGGATTAGGATCATAGCGAATCTGATTTGATGCATGGCGAGTGAAAAGAGCGATCAATCATACGGCAGGCAGTCACAGAGTCGAGGCAGACTTGCACACATTAGAGAGAATGAACACAACGATTTGCGCAACCACCATGATCCAAGCTTGAAGTACATCTAAGTCATCTGCATAACCCCGAGTCACTGATCCGACAACGAGGACACCAGGACTGACGTATGCTCGCAATTAGCT
Organism: Zymoseptoria ardabiliae STIR04_1.1.2; assembly: GCA_000223765.2. Taxonomy (NCBI): domain Eukaryota; kingdom Fungi; phylum Ascomycota; class Dothideomycetes; order Mycosphaerellales; family Mycosphaerellaceae; genus Zymoseptoria; species Zymoseptoria ardabiliae. Next base: position 46,630 of record AFIV01000349.1, read on the forward strand.
TCACAGCAGAACGGCCGGGCAGGAGAATCATGACTGTACAACTGTGACCGCGACGGCCTATCGATATTGAGTACTACTGGAATAGTCCATAGATCATGTACACCTTTGATCACCTGGCCTCCTTCGGCTCCCATACCCTATGCACATCGTAGATTCATCCTTCATATTCGCAATCATGTGCCTTCCACGCTCGATTTGACATGATCAGCTCTGCACTCCTCAGACTGGATCGGTGCCCTCCAGATCTCGCCTGAAAAAGCAGCCTGCCGCTGTACGATACGCGTCCGGCCACGGCTTGTAGTCCACCCGTCGCGGCGTCTTCTCTGCAAGTGGCGCGAGTGACGGGCCCGATGCTTCCTCTTCATACGATGCTTGCTCCGAGTTTCCGGCGAGTCATGCCCGGTCCTGGTAGAATGGCGATGTCATGAGAAACTCCGAGTCTGTGATACGTTCGGTGTGTCAGACATGGTTCTTTTCTTCAATCATGACGATGTGCGCATGTTGTTGATGGACGCCGTGTAGGAGCCCTCGGCGAAGGTGGGATCGTATGCTGGAGAACTCAGCATGCATAAGACTGGGGCAAGATGTCGGATGGGCTAGGATTGGGACCAAAATGTGCCGCTGGAACCGTAAAGCATGTCGTGAAATGAATAGGATGGCGAGGAAAGTGTGCCGCTGGAGCCGTAGAGCATGTCGGGCAGGGAGGTGGTGGATGCTCGATGATCATCAGGAAGAGTTGCGAATGAACAGAAAATCAAGACGTACCCATATCATCCGTCAATGGACCCTGTTGATTCAGCAGATTCACAACTTCCTGTCCATCGTTCGGGTTGATCCTCCCGGCATCGTGGTCCTGTAGATGCTCCGGAATTCCATAGTCAGGCGGGCGGGTATCGACACGCGCTTGTAAATGGAAGGTCCGCGATCCTGGATAGTACATTGGCCTTCTGGTATCCGTATTCGTGCTAGCAACGTTTAGTGACTCGTCTGCGAGTGTCGTTGCGGATGAGGCGTTCGCCTATAATAAACCACTCACAAGGTTAGCGCTCTTCTTCGCTCTCGCTCTCACGTGTATGGGGACTCCCAATGATCGAACTCGTGATCAGAGACGTTGTCTTCACGAAGAGGATGATCGACGACGGGGGAGATGGAGGATAGAAAGGCAGTTGGTGCTGGGACAGGCTCGGGATTGTTTGGAGTGGGACTGACAGTCTCAACCATCTTATCGCCCTCCACGCGCACTTCTCGATCTCGGAGCCTTCGCATGAGACCGAGGAATTGGCTGTTCTTGAATTTGTCCGATTGGTTGTGCTCCACCTTTTCGAGTAATTCCTGTGCTGTTGCAGCGAGTTGATCGTCGTCGTTGTATGCCGCTTGTTGTTGCTCCGCTTGCTGGACTTGCTCTCTTTGCTCGACGATTTGCTCCATCGGCTCGTGTTCTATGTCGGGTTGGTGAAGTAAATGATTTGACAAGTAATCATGCAGTTTTTCCGTTTCCTCAATCTCCCTGAGCATACTCGTCGCCTCCTGCTCGACAATCGCTTCAACTTCTTCCGCCCTCTGATCTTCAGCCTCCGCCTGGGCAGTCTCCTCGGCATCGAGCATCATGTCCTCCTTTGCCATGTCAAACGCACGATCAAAAGCAGCCTCGTCGAACTGATCCGCCATGACCGGCTCCTTGCCCTTTGACTGCTGAATAACAGCAGCGTAGTTTTGCTGAGCAAAAGAGCTCTGAAACCCTGTTAAGCCATACCTTGCCCGCTGCTGGAAGGCGAGCGGTGATTGTGCGGAAGTCTGAGCTCGAGGCGCGCTCTGAGCAACATGCTGCTGAAAACCTTGAGCCCAGTTGGATGTGCTAGGACCCGGCTGAAAGTGTTGCTGTTGATAGGCGGGAGGAGTAGATATTTGGAGATTTTGAAAGTCGGCGGCCCATGCAGGAGCTTGATTCTGAGGAGCGAAGCCGCGAGGCGATTGGAAGGATTGCGGAGCGTGGTGATCCAAGACTGGAGCATCGAAGCCCGCCTGGAAAGCCTCGAAGTCGGCATCAAGCTGGGCGGCGTTTGGGTGCTGAGTGCGGAAGCCTTGAGCAGGGTGGTGGCGCGATGTGAGGCGGTCTTGCTGGAGAGTGCGGTCGACGTTGGTCTGCTGCTTGAATTGCTGCAGGGCGTTGGACGGCCCGCACATTGCGTCCGCCATGGTGGAGGTGGAGGAGGAGTTTATTCGAGGATAGAGGTCGCTATGCACAAGAGGAGTGAAAGTGAAGGTCGGACATGACCAGAAGTGTACAAAGAAGTGAACGAATTGCTAGTGCATCTATCACATGGGCGAAAGATGCTCGAGGTGACCTCGGCCGTCACGCAACTGCCGAAGTGCGAGCTGGATGCGTGAGTTTTGCTTTGGTGGTTCACGCATCTGACGCATCAGGCTTAGCGCTGACGCATCAAGCTTAGTGTCAGCGCATATGGATTAGCTTCCCGTTCCCGCTCGGCCCGGGTTGAAGCAGTGGACACGTTCGATTGAAGACAAACCTGGACATCCTTCGCATACACAAACAGGACCCCTTGTCGCAACTCACCACCGCGGAGGAATAGCACAACATGGTACGCTGCTGCACGTTGAACATGTGCGTGCCACTGTAACTGACAGCATTCAGGCGCAAGTCATCTCAAATTCCGGCCACGACGATATGATTGTATGTGGCAGAAAGACGCGCAAAGAGGGGACCATTGGGACAACGGACTGACCATACAACAGCACGATGCGGTTCTCGATTACTACGGCCGAAGGCTCGCGACATGTTCATCCGACAAGACAATCAAGATGTTCGAGATTGAAGGTGATCAACATCGCCTAACAGAGACACTGAAGGGCCACGAAGGCGCTGTCTGGTGTGTCTCCTGGGCACATCCCAAATACGGTACCATCCTCGCATCCTCCTCATACGACGGCCGCATCTTGATCTGGCGCGAGCAGAACGGCCAGTGGCAGCGCATCTACGAGTTTACCCTTCACACCGCATCTGTAAACCTGGTCGCCTGGTCACCGCCCGAGACTGGATGCCACCTCGCCGCGGCGAGCAGTGATGGCAACGTCAGCGTGCTGACCTTTGAGAACAACTCCTTCTCGCACCAAATCTTCCCAGCCCACGGACTCGGCGTCAATGCAGTCTCATGGAGTCCCGCAATCCTGCCAGGTCAACTCACGAGTGCTCAGGCACCAGGCCAGGCACCGGCGCCAGTAAGAAGATTCGTGACGGGAGGTTCGGACAACTTGGTCAAGCTCTGGTCCTTCAATACCACAACCGCGAGCTACGACAACGTGTGCACGCTTCAAGGACACACCGACTGGGTCCGCGACGTGGCTTGGTCGCCAGCACCACTTTCGAAATCATACATTGCGAGTGCATCTCAAGATCACACCGTCCGGATATGGACTCTACCCGCGGGTGCCAACGTGAATGATGCGAGCGCATGGAAGAGCGAGGAACTGAACTTGGATGTGGTTGTGTGGAGGGTCAGCTGGAGCATGGCTGGCAACGTGCTGGCTGTGTCCTGCGGCGATAACCGGGTCAGCTTGTGGAAGGAGAAGCTCAAGGGCGGCTGGGAGGTGGTCAAGACGATTGAGGAGTAGTAAGCATGGCAGAGAGGGAGGCACACTTTGACGGATAAGCTTGGTGGACCGGCGTTGAAACGGTACAAAAGGCGACCCTTGCGCCATCACGACGATCGATGTGGAAGAAGAGAATCGAGGACCGAGAATCGAGCGTCTACGCAAGAATTCAATAAATTGAACACCCTCACGATCTGCACAGCATCCAAGATTCGACGCATTACGCAAGTTGGGCATCAAGTCCAGGAACAGTACCTCCGCGCTCCCGCGAAAACCGCACACACCAAGCCACCCAGGTGCATTATGTCTGGTTCAGTTCCAGCGATTACAGAGAAATCTATCGTTGGCAGGGGCGTCGTAGATGGTCACACTGCGGATTCCAATAGCCAGCTCTCCAGCGTTCGGCGTTACTTCAACCGCACACTTTGTACCTGGTTGGCTTAGACTGTGCGGTTTGAGCGGAAGAGCGGAAGAGCGGAGGTAAGAAACTACATCAGCATTGACTAAAGTCACAACTTTAGGTGACCTTGTGGTTTGCCCTGAGACAAACTGTCGCTTGCCACGAGAACCATGATCGTCGTACCCACAATCCACCACATTCACCGAAAGCCTGACGGTCCGACTTTTTAGCAGTGTCCTGCCTTCCCGGTCGATCGAAAAAAATGGCACTGTTCCTACCAAAACAACCAACATCCGAACTCCAGCTTTCCCTGCCTGCCAAAGCACCTCTTGCAGTGACTCCAAATTCTCAAACACCTCATTCCTGGGCACAACCCAGTCAATCGTATACACAGACCCTCACGCACGACCCTACCTATCAGTCATCATCTACTCTCCCGATATGGTCCTTCTTCGCGGAAACATAGCGAGCTATATAGACAACGTCCACGCCGCTCAACCTGCGCCTACTGAAGCCTATCGTCCCTACAACTCGTACTCCGGCTCCTCGCACGATCCTTACTACGCCTCTTCTCGCCCGACCACCACGATGCCTAGGTCTTCCGCGAACACGTCGGTACACTATTCCTACCCCTACTCCACCGACCGGCGGCAATCACGATCCGGCCGGCGACCTTCGGTCTCGTCCTACGAACCCCTCTACGACCCTCGGTCCTACACCTTTCGCACCTCCAAACATCTCAATGGTCCACCACCCGCACCACCAACCCCATCCCGCTCCATCCGTCGCAGGGCGCCCAGTCCTCCACCGCGAAAAGAAGTCCGCTTCGACGACAGCCCACAACCAGCGTCGCATAGACCGCGCCGCACCTCCACCGTCAACTCATATCGTCCCACGGCCCCTCCACCCCTTCCGCCATCCTCCCGCCCAACGAAGTTCTTCGACCGCGAGGCTCCACCTGCTACCATCTCGGAGTCGGCGCGGGACACGTCGCGGAGGCTGTTCAAGGGGAAGAGTATTTCTAGACCGCCAACGAATGGCAGGCCGGAGGTGAGGAGGGAGAACAGCGGGTTGACGACGGCGGGGAGCATGTACGCTGAGGTGGGATCGGTCGTCACGAGGTGTCCTACCTATGGAAGTGGAGGTGGTTCGGTCGGAGGTGGGTATGTTGATCGGAGGAGGAGTGGCAGGTCGGCGGCGAGGAGGTAAATGCATCGACACATGTTGACGGACTGGACTTTGCTTGATGGAGCTGGAAGGAGGTTTGGGCGGCATTCTTGTTGATATAAACTTGGATTGAACGATTGATGACCATCATTGCTTGGATGCGCGGAGACTTGGAGGCATGTATTCTATCAGCAGCGGAGTAATCAGTAATGTCTACATGGAGATTTTTGGTGAATTCATGTCCGTCCGTGACAGCACTCCTGAACCCAATGTGACTATGGATTTGGCCACCAGAGGATGCTCTGCCTGTCTCGTCCGCCTTCGAGCAGAGTGAAAAACGCGTGTTTGCGTCCACATCCTTCGTCGTAGCAGGGAACATGTTTCCGCGCCAATCCGGATGAAACGACGCGTACGTAATCCTGGTCAATGCGGCGAACACATCGCGATGACAGACCGTTTCAATGGCGTGCGATATTTGGTTGCCTAGGATTACAGCCGTGATTGTCTACCTGGACCATGACTTCGCCTTGTTCGTTCGCATGTCGAGAACTTGTGCCACGTGTGTTTGATGTGATCGTGCGGTCGGAAATGGTCATGCTCTCGCTAGATCTTGCTCTCTGAAGCCTTGAAAGTACTGCGGCAGATGTCAGTGAGAATTTCCCAGATCGAAGTGCTGAATCTCAAGCGTACTTGTCTTCGAAACGTGTTGAGCTCGTCTGCCGAGCCGTCTCCGTGGCTGCTTTGTATGGCGAGTCTACCAACGCGGTACGCCGCCAAAGCTTCTGTGTCGATGCGACTGTCAGGCAGTCTTCGGTAGGTCAGGAGACGACGTGACCCTATAAGTGAGGACGTTCATTAGCGAAAGCTCCTGATTGATGACAGCGGTCACATGAACTCACATCTATTGAAGTCCTGGGTGCAGGCGCTCACGAGCTCCAGAGTCGGATGTCGAGGAATAGCATACTCGGTCTCGGGCTCGACGACCTCAGCGTTCGCATCTCCTTCTTCGCCCGTTGCATCTTCGATCATACCAGCGACAGGCATCCACATACACAAGCGACCGTCATCGACAAGCATGTTCCCGCTGAAATCGAGAATGTCGTCCAGCATGCGGACGAAGCTATACGCTTTTCGCGGAGGAATGTAGCCTTCTTGCAAATGTGCTGGCACGCCGCTTTTCAGTATGACCTCTTCCTGTAGGTAAGACTTTGTACTGCCGAGCACTTTGAGTCCTTCGCGGACACCGTATGGAGGATCGCAGACGATCGAGTCGAGATGTCGTTTGACGCGGAGAGGTGTGTTGGTGATATCTGCCGCGAATCCATCGAGGTAGTAGGAGAATGTGTCGTATTGCTTGAAGTTGGCTTTGACGTTGCGATCCTTCTTTCCACGAATGCTTCGGCCGTCCAAGTCGCTGCCGAAGACGCAGGAGCCGAAGTGAGCACATGCGAGAGGAAATGATCCTGTGCCCATGAACGGGTCGTAGGCGATCCTCCCGGGACCAGCGAGCGCCATGTTGGCGGTAATGAGTGACAACTCGGCATCCATGGATGTCGTGGCGATGTACTTGCGCTTCTTGAGGTTGTACTTCGCCACGACTCTGCGGCTACTCTCCCCAACAAGACGGCCAAAATACACTCGATGTGGAAGCTTGGTGTTCAGTCCGTAGTCCTCGAATATCGTGAATTGGTGGTCTGGATTCTTCATCACAATCGGGCCTTTGAAGTTCATGTATCCGAACGACTCCATGAGATCCCGCTGCTCGCTGGACGATCGACTGCCTTGATAACTATCGATCTCGAAGCGGAAGGAGGCTTGTCGATAGTCGTCCCACCAGGATTCTGTCCTTCGACGGACGTCTTCGTGCAGATGAGTGTACTCGTCTCCTGTGCCCCAAAGCTCGTGAATGGCAAAGCTCAGAATGGAGCGGGTCATCAACTCTTGAGCAGCCTTCCTGTGATCAACCGGCTCCTTGAATCGGATGACGGCAAATGGAGACTGTCGGTTGATTAATATACTGCATAGGCTAGGCATTGAGACCGCATGCTAACGACGAGAGACAAGACGATGATACCGACCTCGAGCATGCCGAGCGACGAGACCTCGCTCCGAGGTAATCATGGACTGGCCGATATGCTCACCGAGACTTCGACACCATCACTCGTGCTCTCGTCGTCGGCATGCTCCTAGGGAATTCGACCTACTTCGTCCGAGTAGGATAGCCATTCGATCTGGACGCCATTCAATTCTGCGAGTGCATTCGTTTCAGCCTGGCGAAAGGTCTCGTGCAGTTGCTTGAAGCGGATCAGGTATTCCATTTTGTATTTCTTCGATTTGCATGTTCGTGTGTCTCCGCTAGTATTGTCATATGCAAATCAAATTGACATGTCGTTGGACGGCGACAAATTTCACAAGCAAAGAGGGCGATGGTCCGCTTCAATTGGCCGCTGCCTCATTAGCGCTAGCGGGATTACTTTTCTCTAAGATAATATCCAAATGTCGGCGCTTGGCGCTGCTCAGACACCGACGAAGCTTCACACACACTTCAAGAATTTCCTTTGCGACCCAGCTTCGACCTCACCCCCATCGACCAGAAGACGTAGGATTCAATCTCTTTGCGTCAACATCACCACCGACAAAATGGCCGCCACCACAGTACGTATCTCGCTATTCTGCCCGCCGACGCCTTGATTGGCAGTCTGGCATAGAGCAGTAGGCTGAGTGACAATGTAGAAGAAAGCTTCCGGCAACGCCGCGCAAAAGAAGGGCTCGAAGACGACCAAGAAGGTATGAACACTCCTCAATCGAAAGCAACTGCCCCACGACAACCCTCTGACAATGCTCTTCAACAGTTCATCATCAACGCGAGCCAGCCTACTCAGGACCGCATCTTCGACCCCTCCGCCTTCGCGACCTTCCTCCAGCAGCGCATCAAGGTCGAGGGCCGCACCGGCAACCTCGGCGACAACATCACCGTCAACAACCTCGGCGACGGCAAGATCGAGGTCGTCGCTCACCAGGACTTCTCCGGCCGCTACCTCAAGTACCTGACCAAGAAGTTCCTCAAGAAGCAGCAGCTCCGCGACTGGCTGCGCGTCGTCTCCACCTCCAAGGGCGAGTACAGCCTCAAGTTCTTCAACGTGGTTGGCGATGAGGCGGATGAGGATGAGGATTAGATTTGAGGGGGTAGGGCCTGGGACGGGATAAACAAAAGTCTCGGTCTTTTGTGAAGAATTGCACTGAGGGGATATTCTGCTTCCAGCTACACACGAATCGAGTCATCTTCAACCCATATTGGTTGTACGGTCATGTGAATTCACAATGTGATGCTGATACGATGTTGTCGTTGAGCTTCATTATCTCTCCCGCAACGTGACTACTTTCTACCTCTACGATTTTGCAGCCCATGCTTGCCCCGGAACGAACCTCCACCGCGTCCCTTTGAGACCTTTCCACCGGAGGACCCTCTCGTCTTCTCACCTCCCAGCCCTCTCCTCTGCGGCGCAGTCTTACCACCGCGAGGACTCTTCGCGGCATCCAGCTTCTTCTTCGCCGACATAACATCCGTTTCGTCAATGTCCATCTCATCCTCATCACCACCACCATTCGACCGAGCATTTTTGAACTTGAGCCCACGCTGCCCCTTTTGCGGTGCGTCCTTGCCCTTCAACGCAGCCACATATGCATTGATGCCACCCTCAAGAGTACCATCACCAGGCTCGTCGCCATCAAAGTCCATAACCTCCGGATCAGAATCTTCGTTGAACACCAGCTTCCCGTCAAGATCGGTCTTGGCGTTCTTCTTCTTTCCATCGACAACATTCTTCTTGAGAGGCTTCGTTGAGGACACGTGCGCCAAAGCTTTGCGATCGAGAAGGTCCAGCGGCTCATCTTCATCCTCCACAATGTACTGCTTGCCGCCTTGTTTCGCTTTCTGACCCTTTGCAACAGCGCGACCGAGAACCTCATCGTCCGAGATGTCTGACTCGTTCTCAGATTCTGACGCCGAGCCGTAGACAGCTTCGTCGTACTCGCTCTCGAACTTGCTTTGCTTCTTGTTGGAAGGCGCAGCAGTCTCATCCTCATCACCTTCGGCTCTCTTCTTCTTGCGTCGATCCCTCATCTTTCGAATATTGGCGATGAGTTTCTTGTCTGCTTCAGGGGTATGTCGCTCGACGATCTCCACTCCAAATCTCCTAATCATACGTTCGAAGATGTGCTTGACCTTTGCCTTGAAATGTGCTTTGTGCTCGTGGCTCCAGACGATCAGGTTTGGCACTAGAGTCTCCAATCGAGGTAGCATCAGCTCGCTCGGGAGCGAGATGATGCAGACCTTGACGAAACCGAGGACTGACTGCACGATCTCGCGGTTATTCGAAGTCAGAAACAGGTCCATCGTTTGGACCAGGTCCGTGACTGTCGACTCCTGCATTCGGCTGTGGAACTCGTAGAGCAGTCTAGTCAGAGCAGTGATGGACGCTGAGATCATGTGAGGAGTCGAGCCAGCTAGACCAGCAGACACCATGGTGAAGTACTCCTCCAAGCTGGCATCGACGGAGGGCGCATCGGCCGCCATGTGTGGTACCTTTGCGTTCACGACCGTACCACCTTCGATCATCTTCTCTGCCATGAGCACTAGCAGGTCAAAAGCCGCCGTTCGCGCTTTCTCGTTGACCTCCTTTTCGCTGATGACGACCTCGGATATGATCGATGGGATGAAGTGCAGATCCGACTTGGGCAGACCAGGAATGATTTCTGCGATTGACGCCAATCGGTCCCGACGTGCAGGCGCCGAAGCTTTCTCCGCTGAGTTCAGGAGGAGCGCTTGGAGGTCCTCATTCCGCTCCGCCAACGCCTGTCGCCCAATCTCAGATTCTGACAGTCGTGGGATCAGCTTGTATGCCTTCTTCTGCAACTGCGGGTCGTCTTGCTTGTTCACGATGTTGGCGGCCATGGCGAACAAGCCACTGAAACTTTCGCGAGGAAGGTATGTCGAAATGGTGATGACAAGATCCATGAGAGTGTGTGAAGTTGGTGGCATCTTGTCCTTTGCATCCTTGTTAGGCTGCTTCTGCTTGTCGGCTTGCGTTTGCGGACCTGCTTCGGCCAGTGAAGATTCAAGCATGGTGGCGACACGCGAGAAGGTCTCCAAAAGTTCGACCTCCGGTGTGATGCTGAGATAGGCGTTGATACACTGCAGTAGGTTGCCGCGATTCTGGGGAAGTGTTTGGCTGTAAACGTTGAATAGCACTGCGAGGAAGTTTCCTGCGAGCCCGGCGAGATGCTCAATGTTCTTTTGAGCCTCCGCTTTCGTCACACGTCCTTGTTGAATCAAGTCCTCGTCGCCCTCCAGTTCAGCAATGGCCTTGTTCGTCTCGACCAAATTCTGCAACGCCTTGCAGATGCCGGTCCTGAACTGTGGCTGTTCGTACAGAAGATTGCTGAGCATCTCTGCAAAGCTCTGGTCGAAAGCCTCCCTCAGATCGAGTGGGAGCTCGCAATATCCGGGCAGACATGACCATATCTGGCTGACTACGGTCTCGAAGATCTTGATCTCCATGGTCTTCTCCGCTGCACCATGGTTCAGGACTCGTTGGAACATGGTTTCGCTCAACGGCACCAGTTCTGAGCGGAAATGTGCGAGATGTGTGTTGCTGACGGACTCGCGCATAATTGGCAGAAGCCAAGCACGTCCTGGTCCCGATGCCTTCTTTCCGAGATTCAATGGCAGTACGGACAGCACATTGTCCACTCCTGCAGATCGAATGGCCGCCGATAGCACAGCGTCTGCCTCTTTCTTACCAGTGAAGGACTCGTCGGTACGGAGATCGCCGATGGCTTTCACAATGCCGTCCAATAGCGGGTGCGCGCGCCATCTCAAGACTTCGAACGCTGCCGAGAGAACATTGAACACCTCCATCCATGCTGTCTGGTACTTTACGCTCAAGAGATCTCGTAACGTCTTCGCAATCTTCTCCAGCGTCTTGTCGTCCATGATCGACGGTTCCAGCAGCACGGACTCTGGTATACACGTATGTAGCAGTGAGATCAGACACTCCGACGCCGAGACCCGAATGTTGTGTGAGGAGGATGCGAGGAAAGTAGAGATCTTGTTGAAGAGGCCGGGAAGCTTTTGGAACGTCTCGTCGGGTTCAATCTGCGCGGACACATCGTATCCTCTGCTCAGAACAGCAATCCATGGCGGAAGCAATTGTGAATCGTTTTGTGACGGCTGAAGCTCGATGATGACCTCCAGTAGTCTCGGCAGCTTCGATGAAGATACCTCGTCTGCCATCCCGGCAAAGATGATTTCGAAGATCTCGAATGCGGCCATTGTCAGAAACTCGTTACTGCCACGAGAGATGTTGAGCAACAGCTCGCACAGAGCGTCTATCCTCTTGCTCGGCCATCCATTATCCACCGTCGCCAGAGTCTTGACCAGTTGCAAGGCATGCATCAAGCTTGGATCATTTTGTCCCTCCTCCTTGTGCTTCTGCTTCCTCTTCTTTGATGTAGCCTCTTCCGCCGCAGCCTGCAAATGTCGAACGGCTGTCTCAGCACACATTTCAGAAGCCGGATGATCGAGTGACGGTGATGGCGGGGGGTGTTTGAGGACGTTACTGAGAGCATCTTGAGCCCGCTTTCGGACTTTCGGTCGGTGGTCCATGGATAATGCGAGCAATCCACCGATGGCGCCTCGAGGGCTTGTGGAAGATTGTGGCAGAGCCCATGATTGCATGTCCTGGGCTATGAGAAGTGATTCCAGACATCCTATGCTCGCTCGGAGTAGTGGTGCCTCTGCCTCGGGATGTGTCAAAGCCGGCGCAAGACTTGAGAGTATTTGTGGGAACTTCGATCGGAGGAGAGGAGCAGGGACATGGCTGGTGACGAGATCGAGCAGGTATACAACCGAGTTGGCGACCTCCTTGTTAACGAGACCCTTCTCGACTGAGATGTACTGTCCGAGGAGCGAAAGTAAAGCTGCAAAGTATGCGGTCGGTGTCGAGTCGCTGTTCTGGCTCCGGAGAGTGTCCTCGATCGCATTCAGAACCACCGACGTCTGCTGCTGGCTCTGCAGCTTCGGCGACGAGCGGATCTTGTTCAGCCGTTCCTTGAGATCCATAGTGGGCGAGCGGTCGTGCCTTGTCTGTGAAGCTTTCGGCGTCAAGAATTATTGAAATATTTAGGCAATTTTTAAAGTTTCATCCGCGAGCTGAACCCTGTCGTCACAAGCCAGATTTGCAGGTGAGAAATCGCGCTAAGGTATCGCTGGATTAGATATATGAACACAACCCAAGTCAACGATTGGCATGTCTCTGTAGGGACGAATTCACCGGAATAGCTAGAGAGGTGGACTTGTGTAGGCAAAGTAGTACGACTTGCTAACGACGTACAGAAAAGTCACAAGAACGTGCTATCACACGCGTGTAGGTAAGTGTACGGGTAAGTACATAGGCAAGGCGGCAGAGATGCTATTTAGTTGTGTACCTTACGGTACCCTCACTGTCCCGCTGATTTTGTATCCCAAGAACATACTGTACGCATCATACGCATATCGGTACCTCAGCAGTATGCATGAGAGATTCTTATTACCTCAGACCGCACTCGATGCTTCTTTTCGCGAACAGGCCATGACCATGTCGTCTGCCTGGTCCTCGCCGTCCTCATCTCTGTCCATCGTGGTACGATATCGACGAGGAAGGCGCTAGAGAGCCATGGGGGTCGATATCCGCATATGTAGCGCTGTCTCCTCATCGCTCTCCCTCTTTCTCACAGCCCTTGGCCTTTTGAAACCAGACTTGCGCCGCAAGTCACAGCGTCAACTCTCTTCTTCCAGCTAGTGATCAGCCGGCTCATCAAACAATCTCGACCGCCCAGCATGAAGTTCCTCCAGCTCTTCGTCCTCTCCTCTCTCCTCTCCACGGCCACCTCAGCACCCGGAGAACGTTGCAGTCTCTTCATGTACTGCGCTTGCCGGGACCAGGACAACGTGGACCAGTGCAAAATCTTCATGGACAAACCCACCGACCACGAGTGCGCGGGATATTGTCAAGATCGCGTGTGTCTGGGAACGTTGGGGGCAAAGGGCCACTGTCGGGTGTATTCGGGAGATTGCCGCAGCAGGAAACATGTCCATGGATTGCCCGATTGCGCGGCCCCTGCTTTCGACACGACCTGCCGACCTAAATGCAACTAGTGAGTCCTGCAAGGTACCACTTACTTCCTCCCTCGTCGAGCTCTCGCGCTTACACAATCCAGGCGTTGAATTTCGAGTTGTATGCTCTTGCGACTTGTACAATGGATCGCGGTGATGCCTCGACTTTGAAAGTCTCGTGTCGTCGTTGGATAAGGTAGACTGGGCTCGACCGGAGAAGGAGCCTAGGGGGAGGCGTACACACGCTCGGCGTAGGTGATCTGCAGCGAGCGAGGTCGGTCACGAAGCAATGACATGCATCGGAGCGGGATGGCATAGCAGCACGGATGCCGTCCTATAGTGAGAGATAAGGCCACTACACCTCATTTCTGATTTCGATCAAACTGCGACTCGGTAGCCTCCTCTTAAACGTACACGCCGCGCAAGAAAATCTTACTCGACCTCCGTCCGATTACGCATGTCACGGCGTTTCTTCCAGACTCCCAAAAAGCCACCGCCAGAAATGGAGTCTCCTACTTTGGGTCGGCAGACCATATGGTACGGTCTATCGGCAGTCACGCCGCCATTCGCCGAGAACGTAGACTCAACTCCCGCCTCAGCACCGCCGACATCCGGGATATCGCTCTGTGCAAGAGCACGGTCTGCCTCGAGTTTGAGCATCGCGCGAGGTCGAACGAATCTGATGTCCTAGTTTATATTAGCACGGACAATGTCGAGATCTCCAAGATTAACAACTCACCCATTCGCGCCCTCCAGTCCCACCATTGACTCCCAGCTCGACAACTCGATCAAGATCTAGAGGAATTCCATGATTCTTGACTTTCGTCGCGCATTCGATGATCTGCGTGATTGAAGGATTGAAAGCTATCAAGGTTCCATCGGTCTCTAGAGCTCCCGAGACAGTCTCCAGATGAGCATCTGCTGAGGGCAAGTCCAGAAACGCATGCGATAGGAACGTCTTGACGCCGCGAGCCTCTTGCGCCGTTTTGACCCAGTCGCTCACATCGCCGACATGGAAGTCCACATTCAGTGAATAGATGCCTCGTCTGAAGCCTGCCACCACTGTGTGTGCATGCTCAGAGAACTTGGACGATACATCAATGGTGTGAATGACGGCACGGCGTCTATTCTTGGCATCCTCCTCGCTTTCATCGTCCTGAGTCCGACTGCAGGAGTTGGCGGCGTGTATAGCTCTGCTCAGGTGAAGAGTCAACGCACCATGCCCTGTACCAGCTTCGAGGATCTCGAGTTTGGGCTCCTCTGAGCTCTCAATTGAAGTCTCTGGATGCAGATCGAGTATGTTCACAATGAGATTGGCATCCGGTGGGTAGATTGGCGTGACCAATCGTCGGCTTAACAGAACATAGTCTTCCAACGTGACATTGTGAATCCTGTACTCCGTCGGTGCTTTGTTGCTCTTCACGGTCCGAGCGTCGACAACATCGCGGACGCTTTTCCCGATGATATCGTCATGTTGGATGACTCCTCTGTGACCCTCGATCCTCCGTCCCGGCTTCAGCGGACGCGTAAGAATTGGCGGAGCCCAGCGATCGAGTTTTTGTCGAAGTAGAACAATGTCGTCAGCGACGTAGGGCTTGTCACCGATCCATCGTCGCAGGGGTGCTCGAGAGAGACCGGACGTCGCTTGTCTCCGCGAGTCCAGGAGGAGCAGTCTCATAGGTTGAGGGGTCGTGTTGGTTGTGCATCGATGGAGAGGTGAAGCTCCAGGAAGCAATCACGACCACGCGGGAGAGAGGAATTCCGGGGTCACCATCCCTGATCTGCACTCGCAGCGGGCTGGGCTGAAGCTTGATCATCCAGCGCAAGGACAACGCACTCTTCGTCTTGAACACAGGAGACCTGGGACACCGACAGACACTGCTCGCATCACGAGCAAATCATGGCATTCGGCTTTGCACTCCTTCTGTTCTATTGAAGATGGCGCGGCGCATTGTGAGTACCCGAGAAGATGCCAGCTTCCCATGTCATACTGATCCACCATCGCAAGGTACGCACCTTGAGCCAGATAGGCGCATTCCTCGTGCTCGCACTTCTGTTGATCTTCCTCGCCGACTCGCGGTACCGTGTGCTCCCGAATTCGATCCACTCCGTCCTACCTTCGCATCATCCGGGCACGGTCATCACCGATATCACCATCGCATACTGTTCGTCGGTGAATCCTCTTTCGAAATGCCGCCTGGACCCTAAGAAATGGGACCGTGTCGAGAAGGACCTCTATCTCGGGTCGGGATGGGTGCAAAGCGCATATGTGCATGTGCAGCGGAAGAAGGAGGAAGAACTCACTCATGCGGAGATGGTCATCGTGGACATCAAGATCGGAAAGCTGTTGCCGGAAGTGGACGAGAAGAATCATCCTGGAGCAGTGTGGGAACGGAGACAAGGTGGCATTTACGTTTTGCGCAGCAGCAAGCGTCATGACAGTGACTCGGACAAGGCGATTACAGCTGTGGATATACTCTACGGAGCGGACGCAGTGGATCCAAGACCCAAGTGGGAATTACTGCAGGTGCCTCTGCTCGTGGATGGTGGTGACCGGAACCGCGCCGCAAGATTGAGCATACGGCGCGGGAAGCCAAAGGCCACTCATCGAGATTTGCCAGTTCCGCGAGTGCGGAAGGATGGGAGGTTCAAGATTCTGCAGATATCGGATGCTCACCTGGCCACAGGCGTGGGAACGTGCAGGGATGCTATTGGCGAAGGGAATCAACCCAGCACGAAATGCGAGGCCGATCCACGCACTTTGGACTTTATTGAGAAGGTTCTCGATGATGAGAAGCCGGATATGGTCGTGCTGTCTGGAGATCAGGTCGAAGGACCACAAGCTCCCGACACGCAAAGCGCCATCTTCAAGATGGTCGCACCATTGGTTGAACGATCGATCCCTTATGCCGCCATATTCGGCAACCACGACGATGAAGGATCTCAATCTCTGCGAAGACCTGCGCAGATGAGCATACTCGAGACATTGCCGTTCAGCTTGAGCGAAGCAGGTCCAGCAGAAGCCGAGGGGACTGGCAACTACTATGTCGAGGTCATGGCTCATTCGAATCAGCACTCTGCTTTGACGCTGTACATGCTAGACACCCATTCCTTGTCTCCTGACGAGAAGAAGTATCATGGGTACGACTGGATCAAGCCCAGCCAGACCAAGTGGTTCAAGAGTACATCGCAGGAGTTGAAGAGAAGCAGAGCACATATCAAGTACAGCCACATCCACATGGACATGGCGTTCATCCACATTCCTCTCCCCGAGTACGCCGAGAGAGCGAACATACGGGCAGGAGGAGAATGGAAAGAGGGCGTTACTGCACCCGGCTACAACAGCCACTTCTACGACGCTCTCCATGAGGAGGGCGTGGTGTCGGTTGGGTGTGGCCATGACCACGTCAACGACTATTGCATGCTGAAGCCCAACGAGCTGACTCCCCGAGTCGCCGACGATCAATCCGTCCACCATGGAGACAAGCCCGCCCGGCGTGGACCGTGGATGTGTTACGCCGGCGGCTCTGGTTTTGGTGGGTATGCCGGGTATGGAGGTTTCCATCGCCGCGTGAGGGTCTGGGAGGTCGACACCAACGCTGGACGATTGGAGACGTGGAAGCGGGTGGAGTGCTGTGGGGAGGACACGAAGAAGAGGATCGATGAGCTGGTGTTGGTGGAAGGAGGTACGGTTGTGGAACCCTCGTGAGGTGGAATGGGTGAGTGAGTTGTAGTGTAACGGCCGGAAGGGATACCCAGTTTGCAAAATGGAGGACTTGTGTGACAGGACTTGAAAGCGTGGTGTCTCGCGTCGGTCTCGCACTCTCTCCACTTCCCGCTGCGATGGCTGGGTAGCGTCTTCACTGTGATATATGGAACAGCGGAGATATGAGTGAGCGCCTCGTCCCGTGGTCGTCTTTATTAACCGCTCCCCGCCGCTCACGTTTCATTCAGGCTGATGAGAGCACCGAATCGTGGACGGAACCGCGATTTTGCCACCACAACATGGCAACTGTCCGCAACAGCGCCGAACCAGTTCGGTATAGCTCGCGGCGAGCATCGCATCGACGGGCCTATTCTTCTTGATCGGCCGGCTTTTGCAGGACACACATAAGAACACAGCGAGGCCCCGTCGTCATTGTTTGCTTTCACTTTTTCCTCCCCCTCCTACCCTACGATCTCGCGGAAAGACCTCTTGAACCTTGAGGACATCAAACCCGGAACTCCCACCCAACGGCAATGCGGTCCACTCTTTCTCGTCAGGCCGCGTCACCTAGAGACCCGCACGCACCCAGGACCGCCCGGCCGGAGAATGGGAACGCAGCTGAGGTTGCTCGCGGCGTTTCTCGCTGAAAACTCGCGGAAAAGCAGTTTCGCACGCAACTCGGACGGAGATCCGGCAGCCAGGACACCACCATTCAACGCCTTTCGACGTGCCCTGATTCCCTCTAGGACCGCCTCGCAGGAATTGAGACGTTTGCTGATCCGTCGCCTGCACTCCCCCGACGCCTCTCCTATCGCCCTTCACTCCCCGACGTGGCGGAAACTTGCAGCCTCTCCTATCGCCCTTCCCTCCGATGCCCCCGGAGGAGTATCATGCACCAAATGCGCCAACCCCCCAACGCTTGGCATCGTCTCATCCGTGATGATGAGGTGTGGCGCGACCATCGATCGGTCCGAAAAGAAAATGCAGCCCTATGAACTAGCGCGCGCTCGGACGGCCGTTGGTCGAAAGCTTACTCTCCATCCATGGCGTCAGATGTCGGGCTCTGACTGGCCGGATGTGGTCAAGCGGCTTCTGGGCGGGATAAGGCGGCGGATTGTGGGGGGGGTTTTTTTTTCTTTCTCGAAGCCCCAAGAAAAACTTCTCCCGCTGGTGGTGGTCCGTCCACTACCGGTCCCGTCAGCCCTTCCACATTGTTGTCCCCTGTAATGCATCGTCATGTGTCAGACCACGCGCGTGGCTCTAGCCTCTTTGCCCCTCCAGTTGCCGTGCCTGCTTGTGTCTTTCCTCTCTCAGTCATGGAAGATACGGTACTGAAATTAGGTTGGATCGTCAGTCGTCACCTCGAGCTCACCACGCGGACGGGGACTTACTGTGCCGTACTTTCCCGTTGGGTCCCATGGATGTGTGGTTGAGGCTCCAACCTAAGGATAGAGTGGTGGCACTGGCTACGACGGGAGGTATTGCTGCTTTGCCGGCACTAACACACCTAAATAACACGCAGCACGCACGCACGCACTCTGCACGCGCCTTGCTAGTGGTGCAATAACCTTAGGTAGTTCTAATGCGTGGTGACAGCCCCCTCGCCCTCACTACTGCTGGGAGATTGAGAAGACGAGAAGACTCTGCTCGTCTGGCTCTCGTCTTTTCTGCATCGCTTGGGGTCCATGCCCTGGCCTGACTAACCCTTCCCACTGCATTTCCTACGCCACGCCTCTTTCGTTCTTCACCACCACGCTCACCGTCACTGTCACTGTCACTGTATTGACCACCACCTACTCTGCCACCAAGACTTGGGGTACATGCACCACTCCCGTACCTGCACCGGACATCGATCCAGCCCTCTCTGCTACTTCCCCTTCACACGCCTCTCTCCCTCCAAATCTCCCGCCCTCCATCCATCCACCCATCCCACGCGACCTCGTCTAGACTCGTCACGCCTAGACAAGCACGTCTGGCCATCGCGGGGGATCCTCATCACTCGCAGCCACCATCGCCAGCTACCTGACGCCTCCGATCCCATCCCTGTCCTCTCCCTCCTGGTCATGACATATCACGGATGCTGATCTCCACGCTGTCCGGACCTGTCGAGGTCCCTTCTGTTTCTCCTCATCAACGACCCACCTCCCGGAACATGGCCGACACTGCTCTTCCCGTCCCCTCCTCCGTCAAGCGTGCCTGTGATGGCTGTCACCGAAGGAAGGTCAAGTGCATTGGCGATGGTACTCGACCGTGTAAGAACTGCACCTCCGCCGGCTTGACATGCACCTACAACGCCATCCCTCAGAAGAAAGGCCCCAAGGGAAGCAGAGCCAAGGTCATCTCCGAGTTGAGGGAAACTCAACGCCAGTCGCAACTCGTCGCCAAACGACACGGACTGGATTTCGAGCATGAAACCCATCACGCTCAGGCGTATCCCCGAAAGCCTGGCCTTCTCTCCATGGACATGATCACAACATGTGTCGACTACTACTTTGCCAACATCTACCCGACTCAACCCATCCTCCACCGACAAAAGGTCGGCGAGACCATCGGCCAGATGGACACCAGCATCGAAGCATACTGCTTGGTCTTGTCACTATGCGCCTACATGATGATCCAACCGAACATGGTCATTCCACACGGCGCCTTTGAAGGTCTCGATATCCTACCTCAACCGAGCCTACAGCTCGGTCATCTTCTCCTGCAGGAATCTCTCCGAATGCGCAAGGAATACAACTACATCGAAACGCCCACGGTGTGGTCCGTCATCACATCCTTCTTCTTCTTCGGCAGCTACTTCTGCCTCGATCGTCAGAATACAGCATGGTTTCATCTTCGAGAAGCAACGACATTGGCTCAGGTCATGGGGATGCACGAAGAGGCCAACTACCAAAGTCCGGACGTGGTGGAAAGTTCACGCAGACGGCGATTGTACTGGCTGTTGTTTGTCACCGAGCGAGCATACGCTCTACAACAACACAAGCCTCTCACATTGCACGCAACCATCAACTTGCCGACACTGGATGAGGATCCCGCGGAGACGGTCGAATTGAATGGTTTCATCCATCTTGTTCGTCTCTTCCGACCATTCGACGATACGTTTGTCGGCCTGTGGAACAAAGCACGCGTGGGTTGCACAACAGAATGGCTGGCACGGCTACAACAACAATTATCCGACGCCTTACCAACATACCTGCAATGCACGGAGACCCAGGCGGTCGATCTGCGGTGTTCCCAACAATGGCTGCGGACGATGGTCTGGCAATTGTCAATCAGTCACGGCTTCCTCTCATCTGCCGCAGCCGACAACGCGATGAGCTTCAAGTTCCCGATCGAAGTCTCCCGAGATCTGGTCCAGTCGGCATCGCAATTCTCCCAGCAATCAATGGAGGTCCACGGCATCGGACTCATCGAGAAGCTCTTCGACGTGGCGTGCACTCTCACAGATGTCATGTCCGTCATCCCTCAAGATCAATACACCTTCGAACTCGGTCCCAGAGATTACCTCAACCAACTCACCTCTCTCATCTCCACACTCCGAGGCGGCCGACAACGCTACCTTCCACTACTCATGCAGAAAATCTCCGATGCCGTTCCCGACCACCAAACACCCGCCTTTACCATTCCCGCCATCCCACGCAGTATACGGTCCGAGGAAATCTACGACGGCAGCCACAGCAGTGCTCCCAACAGCGGCGAGTCGACTCCAGCATTCGGCAGTCCTCTCGGAAGTCCGCTCAGCGTTGGCGTGAACTCTTACAGCTCATATCCGGACATGGGTCCCACGTCGGCGGTGCAGTACGGGCCTCCACCGCCCGCTGCGGCCTACAGCATGACGTCTGCGCCGACGACGGTTCCGGGACCGCAGGCCATGTATGGCTTGCCGAATCCTGCTGTGACGAGAGGGCCGGCGCCAAAGTATGATTCGGCTGGATGAGAGATGCAAAAGGGAGACGGGAAGGAAATGTGATGGGAGACGGGAAGTGAAGATGACAAACGACATGATGGATATGAGATGGGGAATTTCGAGATCAGCTGGGGATACAGCACAGAGCATGTCGACAGACTGTTCGCACAGAGAGCAGATGAGGAAGAAGGAGAAGCGCATCATATCCAATAGACTGCCGAAGACACAAAACTTGTACGGCCAATCTATCCATCCCGCCTGCTCTCTTCTTGACCTCACTTCAAACTCAACTCCCTCCCTCCTCCGCTCGCCGCCTTCCCCTCGATCCGTCCTCCCTTCCCCACCGCCCCCCGCCCCCAACAATGCTCTCTCTCTCTCTCTCTCTCTCACGTCGACGACTTCTTCTGATTGTAACAAAGCGCTTGGTGGAAATTATCCGGATCCACCCGGCAGGGCAAAGGCGGAGTGACTTGATCCGAACTGCATGGCGAGTCCTGTGCGGAAAGGAAAAAAAAAGAAAAGTACCGTCAGCCGAAGTGGAACTAAACTTGCACACACACACACACATCACACATGGGCGTCGGGTCGGGTCGGGTCGGGTCAAGTCAGACCGCTCTCGATTGTTGGGTGGGGAAGGTGGGTGGGTTCCCAAGGACGACGACGACGACGACGATAAAGACGATAACGACAATCAACATACATACCTTGATGCAGGGCAGATCGGGTCGGCCGTCGAAGGGGGGGTCGCGGGGGAAGTGGCAGGTGCCGTAGCGGTCGTAGCCGGGGCTGCAGGTCTGGTTGTTGATGATGATGATGAGTTAATTAGAAGAAGGAGAAGGAGGAGAGGGAGAGGGAGAAGAAGAAGAGTGCGTGTGGAAGGATGGGATGGAATTGGGGCTGGGAGTGTGTGTGTGTTGAGGAGGAAGAAGGATGGGCTGCTGGAGGAAGGATGGGCGGGAGATGGAGATGGGAACAGAGGACGTACGTTGACGGTCGAAGCGGTCGAGGCGAGGGAGAGGAGGACGACGACCAGGGGGAGTGGGGAGATGTGCATGATTCTTTTTTATTTTTCGAATCGTTCGTCGTTTGTCGTCGTTGGGGGGGAAGGGGTCTGCTGGGAGTGGATGATGATGATGAGGAGGAGGAGGAGGAGAGTGTTTGTTTTGCAACTGTGGTAAAGTTTTTTTGAAAAGAAAAGGAAGCGACACCGGGTGGAAAAGGCGTGATGGTATAACCTTAGTCACACCCCATCGAAGGGAAAATGATTACCTAGTATACGAGGAGAGGTGAGGCCCTGGTTCGTTCACAGTGTTGTTATTATGTACAATGTTCAAGCCTTGTTCGATTTTGATTGGTCAATTGACCGACAGCATATTCAACACGAGACGAGCGCAAGCATCATTACAGTCGGATATGCCACCGCCGTTCGTTTTACCCACTTCTACCCGCCGCAATCCCACCCAGCATGCAGAATGTTGTCGACTCGCTCTTCCTCTCTCGACAACAGTGGATGCTCTCGTCGAAGAGAGTCGAATATACCGACGACATTTCATCCCCGTACAGATCAGGGCTTGTCATCGACGGGGTTTCATGCCTTGTTTGAAGTATTATTATGCAGCCCGCTCGGAAAAAGGCTAGTTTTGAACGAACGGAGGGTGCACTGCCAACTGACTGTATACTGGTCAGGTTTTAGAGCATCCAAGGGCCAAGCGAATAATGGATCAAACTCACCGTGCAGTTGTACGAGCTTTTGCCCCCAAGGTTCAAATGGCCCTAGATCAAGGCTAGATGTCGCAAACTTGCAAGGAAGTCGGACCAATCCGCTCCCCATAATGACCCCTGACCCTGTTGCGAAACGACGAGTGGTGTGGTCGCTTACGATAGCCTTGCGGCCTGCCACGTGCCTAAGAGAACCCGGGATCATCAGACCGCCATCACAGGAGCAGCCTGCCTGCTGTTGATTGGAGGAGAGAGGTTTTGCTTGTTCGTCGTGACGAGCGACGAGCGAGGAGCTAATTTTCCACGCCGTAACGTCTGCAGGGTAGAAGTGGAATCTTTCTGGTGGAAGTTTGCTAGCGCGATGCCTGATTCGCAGCCTGAGTCCATAGGGAACACTTTGCCCCAACCGATTGAGAGGGCGCTAGCAACCTCCCCCAGATTCAACTTCTACCCTGTAGACGTTATCTGCACCCAATTCAGATCGTGGATCCCAATAGAATTATCCGACGCAGCACACGACGACCGCAGTAATAATGTGCCCAGGGCTACGCCAACCATCTAGTCGATTTCGCCGCTCGCCTCCGAGATCAAACTCGCGCGCTCATTCACCGCGGAAAAGGATGAGTGGCACAGAACAGGGACTGTCTTGTCTGGAGGAGAAATCCCCATCACTCGTCGCATGGAGTTGCGGAGCGAATGGCAATGCATGAACGTTAGCACAGCAGCTCCATGGCCCATGTGCTCACAATTGAGGAATTCCCAGACCAGACCAGACGGCACCATCAGCCAGAGCCCGGCATTCGCCGATGTTGCGAGGACAGAAGAACAGCGAGTAGCTCATCGCTCACAGCGAGCACAAGCACGCTCGGCACAGGGAGAGCAGATCTCGCGGAACGTATCGTCGATCTTGCATCCACGAACCACATTTTCCGCGCTGTTCGAAATGCGGAGTAATGTAACGACGCGTACCGCTTTCGTGAAAGAATGCGAAGACTTGGTGATGATCCACTTTTGCTCATTGTGCTCGCTTTGAACGATTCGCACGGCTTTGCCCGGAGCCAAGTCATGTCATCGTAGGCTACGCGTAGGCTACGCATTGGCTACGTTGCCTACGTTGCCTACCTGGACACACGTTGTCAATGAAATCGCCGTGCAGATGCGGAAACAATTCCCGGTCAGATGTCTTTGCACAATCTTGCAATTTCTCCCTAGGAGTTGTCATCAGGAGTGACGTCCTGGAGAAGTCAGGGGCCATCAAGGCATGCGTGGGGATTTCCCAGCTACATGGTGCCTGGAACGAGATGAAACGAGGGAGTTGTAAACGATGCTGTCAACACCGAACTCGCGTGGGAGACATGCGGACGTCAAATCTTGAAAGATGAGATCTCTTCGGCTGTTCTGGCGTCAATTCCATGTCGGTCCTTGGCGGGCTCGCGGGTCTTTCGAAAGTAGTCTCCGCGAGTAGTGAATCACGGACGATCCGAAGCCAGGCAAGGTCGAAGGTGCATGTACATATCAGCTCATGTGAGATTTGCAGGACTTCCGTACATTCCAGGCGACACCAAGCATTGAAGCAGCACTCTGTCGGCGTGACGAGTATGCATGTATAAAGCAGTTCACCATCTCAGTCAAGGCGTCGAAGTCGAGTTCTCAGATATCAGGAAAGAAAAATACTTGACACTTTTCTTCGCCAATCCAGCATTATGAGGTCGGCATTGATCGCAATCGCATCGTTGACAGCGTGCTCGCATGCTCTGGTCTCGCGTCGAGCAGATTGGTAAGTCGAGAACACACCAACCGCATTGACAATCAGTAGCTGAACATATGAATAGTTGCTTCCACCTATCAGCGACCGACGGCCCAGGTGGTCCCGTTGAACAGCTCAGTGATGGTCAGAACCGTCTCGGACAGAGCGGGCTCATGGAAAGCCAATTCTGCATCAACAGTGACGGAGGTGCGTTGTGCGTAGTCTCATCGAAGACAACATAGGCTGACTCTCTTCCAGGCTTGACTGACGGTAATGGCCGTGGATGCATCGTCACCAAAGCGACCTCGCAATTCCAATGTGACCAAGGAACGACGGCCATGCCCGGCTTTTCCATCGCCCCAGACGGCAAGCTGAGCTACAGGAGCAGCAGCGACCTCTTCGCCTGTCCAACCGGGCAGAACGGCGGCTTCAACATCTACACGCAGAAGCTCTCCGGCGAACCCGGTTGCGTGCCGGTCACGCTGTCCTCCGACAACTGCAAGGCCCCTGCTCCGGCACCGGCTCCAATGACCCCGACGTCCTCATGTCCAGCTGAGCTTCCTGCAGGCTTCGAGTATCCTCACTTGATCGTCCCGATCGACTCCAAGAACCCGAATAACGCGTATGGTACCTCGTACAACGGAATCGCGAAAGGATCCATCTCTTCAATCTTCAACTTCGACATCCCAGCTGCGAAGCGAGGCAAGACTTGCAAGCTGCAGTTCATGTTTCCCCGGCAGGAGCAGCTCGAGACTTCCGCGTTCACGTTCAGTGGAGAGGGATACTTCAAGTTCGCGGCCTTGAGCGCTGCTGCTACCGAGTGAGTATTGTCCGTGCCGACGTCACAAGCCCAGCGTTGACCGCATTTCAGATCGACCACATACGCTTCCGTACCGAATGTTGAGCAGGACTTTGGCATCATCAAGATGACTCCAGGCAATGGATATACGGTTGCGACGACCAGTTGTCCGGCAACAACGAGGTTCGGCATCTGGTTCCAGGCTTTCGAGGGCTCTGGTCTGGACTTCTTCCAGGACTACAATCCTTGTCGTGAGTGATGCCTTGCCATATTCGAGCTTTGTACTGACTTTGCCCCAGCCATCGGTCTTTATGTTGTGACGGATTGAGAGCTTGAGATTTGGAACGATGTTGAGGGCGTGAACGCCGTGACAAAACTCGGCGTATCCCATTAATCGGTTCATGAAAGAGCAAAGCAATTTCAAGCTTTCACTGCCTTCGTGATCATGGCCCTTGAGTTTGGAGGGGTTCAAAAAGTCCATGTCCACAATTCCCACGTCGAACTCATTGTGATGTGCTCGTTTTCCTACAAGCGGCATCCTGGTGGGCCCACTGTCTCTCCTCGAGGGTGTGGAGAGCTTCTCCGTAACATTGATAGCTTTCGATAGAGCTGTTTGAAAGGCTGAGTATAGAGGCGCAGATGTTTTTCCGATATCCAAAGCCTCCAGCTTCTCGTGGTGATCGCATGCATATCGCCATGGCATTTTTGTCTATATGGGCCTGGTAGAAATGGAAGGCTGCCGTTGAGCCTTTCCCATGACTTCAAGGATTATCCTCCGTTGGCAATTGAGCCACCCTCTTCCGCTCTTTCCCATTGAATCGCCGCTGGTATAGCTCCCACGATAGATAGATCGCGATAGGCAACGCGCATATCAACGCTGTTGCACGGCTCGCAGCTCCAGCATAGCGCTTATCCAGAACGCCCTCTTTCACGTAACGTCTCGCGGCTTCAATGCCTTGCTCTGGATTCGAGGATCCTAGATAGACCGGCTCTTGCGGCTTCGAGGACCACAGCCTCGAGAACAGGCTCTTTCGCTTCGGTTTCACGTCCCAGGGCTCTGGTGGTTGGATTTCGGAGACCCGTGCGTGTCTCGCTTCGGGAGATTCTGGTTGGAAAGGGCGCGGTGCTGGGGCCGCCTTAGGCGTTGTCGATGGAGCCATTGTGCTTTGCGAAGCAGTAGCATAGCCAGCAGTATGCCATCGCGGACGAAAAGCAGCGCGATGAGTCTGCATTGGAGCGATGCGACTGCGTGAAGCAGTTCTTAGCTGAGTGGGAGGGTTGAGGTGGTTGCAGAGCTGGTCAACGGTCAAAAAGCACTGGGTGCCACGACTTTTGCTGCTCTTTCGGCCTCTATATGAACCATAAGGTACCTTACCTTGTGCTTCCTTTCAACGTGCTCGTGTCGCAACAGGATTGTTCTCGACAACAACGTCGTCGGCGCACGACTGCTGTGTGCGGGCAGATCACGCATAACATAACCATTCCACGATCAGCCGGAAGACCCGACTGATGAGGAGGAAAGAATGGCCGGTACAATGTCGATCTACTCCAATCATCTGAAAGTCCCTGAAAACGTTTTGGACATGATGTCTCGGTCGTACCCAGCCACACTCCAGCAGAAACATAAAAGATGCGGCTTTCCTTTGCCTGCAACTACTTTTCGTTGCCATCATCTCTACAGCACGCTATTCCTCAATATCCCTTGCATCTCCCAATCATCAGAAGAATGTCGATCAGAATCGACTCGGCCAAGGCCTTCATTGCCACCTCATTCGGCTACGATTTCAACAACAATGCTCTACTCATGGAGGCGTTGGACACGACCGGCTTGAGGCAGCGCGAGTCGAACCAGAGGCTGGCTTTGCTTGGCGACAAGATCCTTGCATTCCTTGTTGCCGAAGCATGGTATGCCACGGGTGAACCAAAGGGTATCGTAACTCTCCGTTGTGTACAAATGGCGAGCGGAAGACCAACCATCAACACAGGAACCGGGCAGAATAACATCGCCCGTATTGGTTGCAACGCCAGTCTGGTCGGAACAGCGCAGAACATCGGGCTCACCGAGCACGTCATGATCAACCCAGCCCAGCGCACTACGAGTGACAAGCTGCTCGCGACTACGCTTGAGGCCTTGCTTGCAGCCATCTGTGAGTCAGCAGACTTTGCAACTGAGAAGGTCTGAGCTGACTGAAACTTGTACCACCAGATCTCGACTCTGACAATGATATCGACGCGGTCAAATCTGCCATGTTCCGCTTGGGCATGGACGTCGAATCCTTCTAGGTAACGTACCAATCTGTTTCGAATGTTGACTCTCGACTTTTAGTGCTCCCGTTTGGCGTGTCAAGCCCGATCGCCATGTGATCCCCGTGCGGGCCCTCAAAAATCGCCGGACACTGCTGCTCGCATCCGCTGCGGACGAGATCTGGGCTGTAGACTCCTTAGATTCGACCACAGAAGGCGCGAATAGCACGTCCGGCGGCTCTTGGGGGCCCGCGCGAGGACCACATAGCGAGCGGGCCTGACTGCGCACGCTTTCCAGCCGTTGTACGATGCGTGGTGCACGAAGGCGAACAACAGTTGGACAGTGTCAGGAGCTAAAAGGACCAGTGCACTTCATGTGCGACTGGGACCTGCGGCTGATACAATGGCAGTCTTATTCTAGATGCCGTGTGCAGTGGAGGAATGGTGAATGAACGTTCATCGGAGGATGACCGAAGAGGGGATTGAAGAGGAAGCTCCGATACACGCGCTGACCGAAGTCACTCATTTGAAAGATCGATGGAGCAGATCGAAGGCCAGATTTGGCTGCTTTAACAGCTGACCTTGGATAGGTCATAGATCGTGAATGCAACTTGACGATCGCAAGAAGTTCCAGCCTCACCCGAGCAT
This sequence comes from Zymoseptoria ardabiliae STIR04_1.1.2, assembly GCA_000223765.2. Lineage (NCBI taxonomy): Eukaryota > Fungi > Ascomycota > Dothideomycetes > Mycosphaerellales > Mycosphaerellaceae > Zymoseptoria > Zymoseptoria ardabiliae. The sequence goes on from AFIV01000349.1 coordinate 74,731, forward strand.
CGTCCAACAATGACCATCACGTTACTAAGGGGTATTAAAAGATTAGGTGAAAAAGCATTTTGCAATGCAAGACTATTCAAAAGACGAGGACAATGTTCGCCCGAGGCTGAGTACAACCCTGCAACGCCAGACCCGTCCGTACAACCCTCTTTTACTGTATACTACGTCCACGTTGCTGATGGCTATACCGAGCAAGTCATTCTGAACCCTAGACTTGAGATCCACATTCACCTTCAATGGGAGCCATCCAAATTCTGGCGAGGCGCCCACCTTTTGATCACCTTTCCTCTTCCGGAACAGCAAGATATAGTCGAATGGCCCACATCTTCCATTGGCGTTCGAATCACATGGATCAACTGTATGTCAAGCGTTGAAGATCCGGCCATATACCACGATGCCGACATCATCGCAACATTGGGAGCCCTGCCACCTTCACGATCTGCCTGCCCAAAGCTGAAATTAGTCCACTCAATCACTGCCGGCGTAGACTACGTTTCGAAGTCGCCAATATTCGGCGATCCATCGATCCGATGGACATACTCTTCAGGCATCCACGGAGCGCCAATGGCTGAGTGGGTCTTCATGACCTACATGGCGTTCCAAAAAGAATGGGACGTCTGTCCTGCGGCTCAGCGGAATCGAGACTGGGACTTTCACTTCGACGCCATGCGTACGCGGGATTCGGTCGGACAGCGTATGGGCATCATGAGATATGGGTCGATCGTAAGGCAGATTGCCAGAGTGGCGCAGGCGATGGGGATAGAGGTTTTGGCGCTTACGGCGACGGAGAATAAGACCAAGGAGGATAGAAGGGAGATGGGTTATCGGCTTCCTGGCATGGGCGATCCAGAGGGCGAGATTCTCATTGAATGGTTCTTCGGACTGGCAAAGGAGGCGTTGCACAAGTTCCTGGCTGCGAGGATTGATGTGTTGGTCATCTCACTGCCTCTGACCGAGCAGACGCGAGGCATGCTGGGAAAGGAAGAGTTCGACGTCCTCGCGAAACACAGTCCTTGCGATGGTGCTTTCATCTCCAACATTGCTCGAGGCGAATTCATCAACCAAGACGAGCTCATCGCGGCATTGAAGACCGAAGGAAGCGGAGTTTGCGGCGCCGCGCTGGATGTCTCGATTCCCGAGCCTCTACCACTGGATAGCCCATTGTGGGAGGCGCCAAACTGCTTCATCACGCCCCACAACTCGTCGCAGAACATCAAATACATGAGCCGTGGGTTGCAGATCATGGTGGAGGATCTTCGAAAACCTCTGGATTCCAACTTCATCAACGAGGTCAATACCGTACGTTGCTATTCATGTTTCCTGGTCTCGATCCTTCGTCGTCTTTCGCATCGTACGGGTATGCATGCCTACGTTTGATTAGTGTCTGGCAAGTTGGCAATCAGTGACTGTGGCTCGCGGCACAAGGCCGAGGTACCTTGCATCCGAGGTGACACTGCATATAGCAACGACGATACATCCAGTGTTCGTGTGTGTTGAAGATGTGTTAATAGTACGTCCATGACTCCGCTCAAAGCGCACCACGTAATTCGGACTCGCGTGGCTTAGATTGAATAGTGGGTGTCGGAGAACGAAGGCACTCTGGTTGCTGCTGCTTCTTTCAGTTCTGCTTAGATGCACACCTTCTTGGATTGTTTCTCCGTGATCTGCACACTCCAGACCACCAGAGTTCGACACATGCGGTGCATTTTGAGCGGGACCACGGAGGTACATCCCCTCAAGGGTCCAGAGCCGCTTTCACAGTGCCAGTTTCTTCGGTGGAGGTAGACTACCCGTACCTTCTACGATACCTTATTTGCCTTGCCGGCCGACCTTGCTTCCTCCTTTCTTTCTTCTTATCACGCTGGCTTACTCCTTCGCACACCCTTTGTAAAATCTTTTTTTCGACCAATTCAAGGGAACGATGCGTTCACAGTGACCATCGAAAGCGCCGACTCAATTCTGCTCCATGCTGTCCACATCCCCACGCAATGCCTTGCCTACCACCTTACGGCGCTCCGATCTGGTCATTCCAGCCGTCCTCCTCGTCGACAGTATCCTCGTCGATCTGAACCCACTATCCGCCTCTTGGGTGTTTCCTCATGGTCTGCTCATTCGCGCGGCAGCATGGGCGATTCTGGGAGGAGTCTTGATGATCAAGGTCGGCGTGCAAGGATTGCTGGATGGTGAGAATGCGAACAGGAGGACATCATGGTTGGTGGCAGGACTGTTGGTGCTTGCGCAGGTGTGCGAGAGATCGGTCGAGGACCACGGCGGAAGGGAGATCCTATTGGCTCAGGTAAGAGACGCACATACTCTGGCGACGCATTGGAAATCCACAGCTGACGGTGAGAGTGCGTAGGCATGGCTACCAGCTCTGATATGGCTGTCTCTTGGCGGCGATTCCATGGTCGAAGATGAATCTGCGATGATCAGTCCCCTCGAGAACGAAAGCAGTCGAGTCATAAGGCCAACGAAGCAGATTGTGAAAAGAAATGCGCTGCGAGGTTCGTCGCCGCCGCGCGTATCCTCTGTCAAGCTGGCAATTATCACCGCGGCCGCTGGAGTCGCTGTACACACATCATCTATGGACAAATCGTTGTCGGCTCTGGCATTGTCGTATGGAGTGATTCAGGCATTGGCGTATAGAATCTTTGAGAGAGCGAGGAAGCATACCTCACAACGTGATCGGAAGGGCAGCGAAGGAGGATCGACCGAGGCGTGGTTGGACAGCACGCTCTTGGTCATGATCAGGGACATTGCTGCCGCTGCTACGTTGTTCGCTACAACGGCCGCTTTCATGCTGGAGAGTATGAAGTTCGGAAGTCTACAACATCATGGCCGGTCCAGCGATTTCGGTGTGGGAGTGCGGTCGGTGGGAATGTCTTTGGCAACAATGCTTCTGCAAGCGGTAATGTGTGGCTTGCAGTTGGTCGTCGTAAGTCCTGATGTCTCTGTCGATCCCGGTCATATTATCATACCTTATCCCGCCCCCCTGCAAGCTTACCTCATCGGATCCTGCGATAAGGCTAACCCTTGTTTCAACTTGCACCTTGCAACGGCCTTCACATATTCGATGATTTACACATACAGTATCACCGACCACAACGCTCATCCATTCATCGCAGGTCTTCCGTCACGGCGCCTTCATCGCCAGTTTGGTAACCCTCGCGGCGGCCGTATGCTCGCAACTTTTGCTGTGCTTTTCGCTTTCACGGCTGTGGTTTTCTGCGACATGCGCCTTTTCTCTTTCATCCCTGTTTGATGAACGGAGCGCTTTCGCAACCGGGTCCAGGATGAAATTTCGCTTCAGTCGCATCCTCAGCCTCATCGCTCTGCTGTCCTTCGCTATCCTGGCGATATACCGTCTCCGACAGCCATTGACTGTGCAGAACACGCCACTGGTTGTGCCGGTGAGCGGACTCAACGCAACATTACCGGAAACACCCCTGGATCCGCTGCAATATGGAGAATCGCATGTGCACCCGATTAAGAGTCTAGTCCAAGATGCCCAAGCCAGCTGGCAGAAGAAGCTACAGTCACAGTCCAAAACCCTCGCAGAGGCTGTGAGAGAGTATCGACGACGTTATGGAATTCCACCGCCACCGCATTTCGACAAATGGTACGCCTTCGCCAAGTCCAAGGACGTGCAATTAATCGACGAGTACGACACGATCTACCACTCGTTGTTGCCGTTCTGGGCATTGTCGCCCGCTACCATCAGAGCGAGGACTCGGGAAGCCCTAGGATTTGCCGACAACAACCTCATGGGTATACTGATACGCAATGGGGCCGTTGTACATGTCGAGGGTGGCCAGGATTGGCTACAAGAAGCCGCAGCAGGAATGATGGCGCCATTCTTGAATCTTCTTCCGGACATGGACCTCGCTTTCAACACCCACGACGAGCCGCGAGTAGTGGTACCGCACGATGAGCTTGCTCGTCTTATACAGCTCGCACTGGAAACAAACATGCCCAAGGTCGCTGCGCAACCCTCGTTGAAAAATTCGTACTCGCGCCGAGCTGCAGACCTTGGCCCAGGCAAGCGGATTGGCGAGGTCAAGACGACACGATTCAACGTCTTCTCTCATCAAGCGACGTGGATACCGTCCCGGATGTCGTGCTCACCAGACAGTCCGGCACGGGCTCTGGAGGAGTCTCTGGAACACGACAACCTCACTGCGTATGCCTTGGGCGACTTGGGCTTCGTCTACAACCAAACCGCCTTTTCAGATATCTGCAATTCTCCTTCCTTTGGGAAGTCACATGGCTTTTTCGACAGGCCCAATGCCTTCAACGTGGTACACGACCTGTTCCCCATCTTCAGTCAAAGCAAGATGTCCAGCTTCCAGGATATCGTCTTTCCGAGTCCCTGGTATTGGTTTGGCAAAGTCACATACGACGGAGACAAAGACAAACCTTGGACCGCCAAAGAAAATCGTCTGTGGTGGCGCGGCAGCACTACCGGCGGCTTCAGTCGAGCCGGAGGATGGAAGCGTCAACACCGGCAGAACTTCGTACGTAGAGTCAATGCGCTTGGAGAGGCAAAGATCCTCATGAACAGCAACGCTGCCGCAACGGACGAGAACCCGGAATCGAAATGGATCACCAAGACAGTCTCACGACAGGACTTCAAGGAGATCATAGACGTCCACTTTACCCATGTCGGCCAATGCGATCCGGGCGACTGCGACGCACAGCGAGAATTCTTTGATATTGCTCCACCCGCAGACCAACAGGATGCGTGGAATTACAAGTACCTCCTGGATCTGGACGGCAACGCATTCTCCGGCCGATTCTACGCCTTTTTGATGAGCCATAGTCTGACGTTCAAGATGGCGGTGTTTCGCGAGTGGCATGAGGAGTGGATCAAGCCATGGGTGCATTACATCCCATTGAGCTTGCGCGCCGATGAGGCGCTAGAGGCGGTCCGTTTCTTTGATGCAGAAGAGGAAGGTCGGCCTTTGGCTATCGCGGTCGCGGAGCAAGGCCGTGAGTGGGCAGGTAGGGCGTTGAGGAACGACGACTTCGAGGTCTGGTTATTTCGATTGCTGCTTGAGTATGTCGCCCCAATATCTTTCCGATCTCGCGTTATGCTGACTTTGGATGTGACAGGTACGGCCGGCTCGTGGACGATAATCGGTACGAGATTGGGTTCTCTGGTGCATAGCGTTTGTGGTGTTGGTTGCATAGCGTTCGGATTCGTAGAGAATTGTATTCAGATACCCTTTATCATCAGAACACCTCCGTCAAGCGCGTTGTCCGCTTCCAAGTAGAGTCCCATGCAATAGTGTCCCTATGTTCATTAAGCTCGTCTGGAATATGCAAGCAATCATCCTGGGTATCATTCAAATTCAAAGCTGCTCCAAACGCCGTGCCAGCGACCGTCTCCAAGATCAGCCACTGATCTGCCCGCCGGAAGACTCCACGACCTTCCTGACATCTTCGCGAATTTCAGGTATAGCGCTGGCCATCTCCCGACCCAGAATATCGCGGAATTGGGCATAGGCATCGCTTCGGCCCTTTTGCTGCTGATTGTAGCGCATAACCAGTTCGACGAATTCTCGCGTGTAGATGTCCGGGTTCCTGGAATTCTCCACGTACTGGATGATCTCCAGTGGCAGGCGCGTGGGCAGGCGCTTAGCGGTCTGGCATAGTGACTGCAGGTTTTGGAGGAGTTGCTTGCTAGGCGTGGGTCAGTTCTACGAGTCCAAGGTCTGGAAACATGCTTTTGGGAGAGTTACATCTCGTCGCTCATTGCCTGTTGAGTTCCTTGACCTTGGTAGTCGTGAGCCTGGACAATCAACATGTACAAGTTGCTGATGATTGCGCGGAGGCGTTCTTGGACACGACTTATTAGCATTTTACTGTCAATGTCGGTCAAAGTCTGGCATACCATCGACCTCATCGAGTGTGGCTGTCGCCATGGTTAGTCACCTTGCGATGGTGATGTAAGTATTGGAGCAATCGAAGTGAAGCGCTTTGAATGTGGCTAACGGTTAGCGTTCGACGGCTCGTCTCGGGCCGACATTTAGCGCGGCGCCAAAACGTGATGCTTTCACGTCGAAGGCGCGAATGAACGACATCACTGGACTCACAACCGCTCGATGGACCTTCGAAAACGGCCGGGACCCTACGGCGCACTGAATTATGGCGCAGGTGTCTCAGAGACCTCTGAGGGCACCGCGTCGAAAGGCAGCCGCTGGTCAACGAGGTGACCTGCGCGCCGGATCGCAGGAAGGCCGAAACCACGAGGCCACGATCGCGTATATCAAGCGAACACTCTGCTCCAAGCCTCGCTATCTCGACTCCACTGGCGATCATCATGCAAACATCGAATCCGAGCCGCTGGAGGATCTCCTACCGCCTCTGACCAGCTCCAATGCGGTCGATGTCCAGCTATATGCCCTCATCGCTGTGATACTCAGCAATTTCGTCCAGGTCTGGTACAACCGCATCACTCCCGATCAGGACTTTGTGAGCGAAATCGTGCAGATAATTGCTCACTGCACGAGAGGACTCGAGCAACGCGTGCGGCATGTGGACCTGGAAGGCCTGTTGCTCGACGAGCTCCCTCAGCTGATAGTCGAGCATGTGAACAGTATGCAATATGAGGCCGAGTAGACCGTCTGATCGAACAAGGTAGGCTGACTCGTACAGCTGTCAGGATCTCACGACGTTCACGCACAAAGGAGCTACCGCAGGTCGAACAACGCCGGCGGTTTCTCACACTTCGTCCTCATCTAGCGCTGGAACCCGTGCCGTCCGATCCCATCTCAGCGCTCGCTCAACAAGAAAACGAGCCTGCGTGGTGTATACTCCTGGTAAATCGAATACTGCCTCTCATTTTGCCTCCGGAAGACATGCTCAACCCGTGCCTTGATGTACTTGTCTCTGAGATCTTCACGGAAATGATCTTTCACAATGGGATCTGTGGCAAAGCCTGCGAGCCGTGGTTGATTTGGGATGGATTCGCAAAGCTTTTACGGTCCATGCGGTCTGGAGCCAGCCAACTTCCGGATGACCCTCCTTCCGACCTGGACAAGCGCGACGAGAGCGGTGCATTGTTTGCAGCACGCGCAGAAAACGCGAGCGGGCGCCCATCTCTGCGTGGGCGCTTCGAGGCTATATCACAGGTGTTCTGGCTGCTGGTGCATTGCACTGTGACGTTTTGGCTTTACCTTCGGTTCTCGACCATTGCTCTGATGCAGGCCTCAGCGCTTCCACCACGACCCAATCGGGATGATCGACGCCGCATGGGCGCGAAGGACTCTTTTGAGGATTCTAACGATGACCGTCAAGCATTTCGCGGTACAGAGAGACGGCCAATTGTTGAAATGAACATCTGGAGGTGCGGCTCGCAGATATCCTCCTTCGAGCAACGCATGCCATGGCTGTCAGGCCTTCTATCACTGATGCAGTGGATACTGTTGCATGGTCCGGGAAGGCTATGTCGTACCAACAGTCGCTTGGACAGGTAAGCTGATTGATTTTCTTGCGCTCTTGCATCCCCTCCACACTCAACGTACCCCCCCCCCCCCCCCCCCGCCCCCCCCCCCCCCTACCTTGAACCATTATGCACGCAATGCCGGTCCAGCATCGGTTCATTGATCGTTTCGAGGTACCTCCGTATCTGGACGTTCCCCACACCACCAGGAGTCTCGTTCGCGGAAGCAGGGAAGCCACGTCCGGGAAGCTGCATCAACTTTTGGTCATCTGACACACATCTCCGGCCAATGTCAGCCTGCAGACCTTTGTCTCTTCAGAGAGTGGTGTCTATCTCGCCTGGCACAGCTCACGAGACTAAAGCACTTGAGCTGCGGTCTTTCGGATGCAGCTGCAATGGAGCCCTGCACAAGTCGACCTCGGTCCCGAGACTTTATTGTGCTACTTGGTCAGCTTTGGGCATCAACGACATCCACTACGATCAAGTCCAACGCATCGATGAAAGACATCGTGGATCCGCCGGCATCTTTGCAGCTTTGACTGTGCCTCAATCTGGATCCTGGCTGCGCTGCGAGGGTTCGGCCCATTACGGACAAAGGCGTGGGGTTCACATCGGACGACCAGCGCGCCGTGCGGGCGTAGCCTAAACCTTAATGCCTTGGACGACCAACAACGATCTCCAGGATCCTTCGGCCGGATCCTATGAGCTTCCTGTTGCCGAAGTTGCGCTCATCCACCAGTAAGATGTTGACTTGTCGCATTCGTGGGTTGATTCGTCGATGCAACCCACAAGGAAGATGCGGCTAAACCTCGTTGCTCGGTCTGCCGTTCACGTCTTCTGCAGACTGCCACCGTTCGCTACGTTTGCGCACCCTTCAACATATGCCCCACCGGGATATGCATTGTTCTATTACCTGCACGCAACATGTCATGCTGTGCAGATGCAGGCTGCGCTTTTTGCTGCATCGCAACACAACCACGCCGCTTGTTCTCTCCATCCAGTCCCTGCCCGTCCACACTTCCAAGCCACAGCGTAAATTAACGATCGTCGAATTGCATACTGACGAATCAATCGCAGAGTCCTCTCTCATCACTTCTCAACGCGCCTGTACTCCGCATCGACATGGCTGCCTCCTCTTCTGCAAGCCACGCGAACGGCCTTGTTCCCCAACAACGCCCTCGCTCCCACCCGCATACCACCTTCGTCTCCGGAGGAAGTGGCCCGCATCCGACGCGACTGTGCGGCTGCCATCGTCGACGCAATACCACCGGGAATATGGCAAAGGTACTTCGCGACGAAGGAGGTGGATCGTGCGAGGAAGGAGGTGGAAGGCGAGGACTTGTTGGGACTGTTGGAGGACGGGTTCGTGAATCGTCATTTGGTGGTCAGTGTGGTGGATCTGCTAGTGGTGAGGTTGTTTCCGGAATTGATTGAAGACCAGTAGGAGAACAGCAGCAGCAACACAATTGTGATTGTTGGAGACCATTGCGATCTTCATGGAAGCATGATCTGTGAGCAAGTGAACGATGTCCATGTGCATATCGATCGATACCTGGCGGAATTCTCTCCTCCTTGCGGAACGCCTCTCTTTCCATCGCATCCACAAAGCAAAGGTCGGAATGTTCATGATGTAGCCAACTCCGAGATGGAGCATTCATCCAGTAGGACAAAATGGATGGCAGAGAAATGCCGAATAGCGTCAGAGATACTGTATCCTTTCTTGCCTCTCCTCCCTCCCTTTTCCTCCTTCTCTTTCTCCCAACCGGTAATATGTCTGCCGGGCCGAAATCTCAATGTTGATTGTATGTATGAAAGCCGCGTGAGCGGTCTGATATCCCGTATCTTTCCCAAACGCGGTCCTCCGTTATGTCTCGAAATATGTGTGAAGTCCGAGACCTGGGTCTCTCCCGATGTTCGTATGAATGCTATGATGATGGCGACGGTTGCAATGAAAGCAGGATGCGCGGAATGATGACTCGAAAGGGAGCGAATGGTGAAGATACGCAAAGAAGTGCAAGAATAGTCGCGGAAGTAGTCTTCGGGAAGACCAGATGGCAGTGTGGATAATAATACAATGATGCAATGCCGAAATGACTCGCTCGTGTAAAAGTCGATGCGATGAAGATTCCAATAGTAAGGGGTATCGATTCGAAGAGAATGCGCATGATTTGCGCGCGTAAGACCGTCCACACTCAGGTGTTGCTTCCCGATGGGTTGTGGAGTTTGAGTTTCTCCATCAGCTTTCCAATCGTCACACTCTCGTTGAAGTCAAGGAAGCCGTTCGGCTGCTGTTTGAAGAAGCTTAGAACGACTTCTAGCGCCCGCCGAGCTTCTTCTGGGCTCGTTGTTGTCATGGTCTTGCTGCTCGTGGACGGATTGGGCTCGCGCTTCACGGAATCGGAACTTTGGAGGTGAGCGGGCAGAGGCGGTGGCCGCATCGTTTCGGAAGGGCTGATAGTGCTCACTCGGTCGTCGCGAGGTTGCTTTTGGCTCGAAGTACGGCCCATCTTTTCGTTCATCGAATTGGGCGGCATGGGAGCCTCCTCCATCGGCGAGTCAAGTACGTCATCATCCCCATATTTCGAATTCCCAGCTTCGCTCGAGGTCATGTATTGGTCAACCTGTGGAAATGTCTGGCTCCGCGAGCGATGTGAGTTTGAGTTGCTCGCGGTTGGCTGTAGTGGTCGCGAGGCCAATTGCGGCACGAATGGTGAGGGCGCGGTACCGGAGTCGGGTGTGAAGAATGGAGACGTTGGACTCAGCGGCGCCGGCGAGAACGACGAAGGCGCAGTATCCGTGAAAGCGCTGTGGAGGGAGTTTGCGCTTTGAGAGTGAAACGGTCCATGTCTGGCACCGAAGCCGATGTAGTCATCAGGGCTTTCATTCTTCAAGCTGTCGTTGCTTTGAACGCTGCGCAGCTCGACGGGCGATGGTGAGCCCAGTCCACCAGATGGTGAATGTGAAGATGACTGAATGCCCGAGCCTGCTTCTAAATCGTCCGTTGCGAGCGACGCTTTTCGCGATCGCGCGCCCATGAGATTGTTCTTCAGCTTGAATTTCTCGATCCAGCTAGAACTGAGCACAACGGAGTCGTCTGGATTCGTTGTTGTCGCCATGAATGCACGCGCTTGTTGCTTGATTAGTTCGTCCGTGAGCGGATTGCCCTTCTTCTCCTGCTTCGTTGTCAGTGCTCAAAATCTAGCTTTCACCGACTTGCACTTCCAACCCACCTGATTCTTCGCCCAGACTGCAAGCGTACGCTCGATGTCTGGAGAGCGACCTTTCGGCCGCTTAGCTGGTGATCGGCTTCCATCATCTTGGAAGAGATATTTCTCCTTTTGTCGCAACACTTTGGACACCGTGCTATTCGAACGTCAGTCGGATGTCAGTATCCACGATTCAACGGTCTTCCATACCTTCGTTCTACACCGAAAATTGCTAGTGATTGATTAGTATGGCAGTATGGCAGGCGACGATCGAGGGACTCAGTGACATACCTCCAATCTCAGTCTGCTTGCTGGTTGGATGCTCCTCGGCATACTGGCACATCCGTTTCCGGTCCAGATCGGTCAACGTCTTGCGTGGAGTAGTAGCAGATCGTGTGGAAGTTGCTGATACCGGCGTTTGAAGCGATCCAACTGACATCGGCGGAATGGGTTGCACCGGCTGTGGGTAGGGTGGTTGGTAATTTGAATGAGTCTGGGAGGAGCCTAGCATCGATGGCCATTGTGGCATCACCAAAGGCTGAAGATGCTGATGCATTGGTCGCTGGTGCACAGTGCTGCTGAATGCGCTCGGCTCCATGGGAATGTGAGGCGATGAGAAGCTGAAGCCAGAATATTCCTGTGCCGGTGTGCCATGATGAGAGTGAGAATAGATGCGTGGACTTTGTGGCCAGTGATTTGTGGGCGAGGTCCGATATCCGTTGTTGCGTTCATCGTCAGCCATGGCATCGATGGATTGACCGGCCGGACAATAGCGCAACTGCGAAGGGTCCGAGAATGGCGCAGAATGAGAACGACAGAGCGATGTTGAAGGCAGCAACTAAGCGGGTCGTCCTGGGCGAGAGAACGTTGCGAGCAAGATATGGCTTCTCGCTTACGTCGGCTAGCTGGCGTGCGGACGCGGAAGCTGTGCAGATGGTTCGGGATTCGAAAGTTGACAGCAGACAATGATGACTGCCCGCAGGGCGTTGTCTATGCAGTGGAGACCATGGGTGAGTGTATGCAGGTCGCAGCGGAAGGAAGCGTGCGGGCCAGCAAGACCGTGAGGCGAAAGGCAGATCGAGGGAGTGACCGGGTCGAGGTACAGTACATGTACCAGTAGGTCTTGGTCGTAGGTAAAGTATAGGTAGGGGCAGGAGTACTAGTTCATGCGGAGGAGGGCCGTGAACAACTAAGGTTCAGCAAAGCTCACAGTCCAGGCGGTTCGGCGCGCCGATCCTGTGGGCGATAATGTTGATTTGATGCGAAAGCAGGCAAAGGGCAAAAGCAAAAGGTCGGATTAAGTTCGCGGCCGCAGATCGGTTTCATGATAGAAGGTGCAGGCTAATGAACACAAGAAAATGCACGGCTGCAGGGCAGTGCCGTGGTCACTAGTGGTGTACCATGTCGTTCACCAACATCAGGTCAACCAGTGTCTGATCTTGGGCCGTCGACATACTGTAATCTCAGAACCATCCACGATCAAGGTATGGAGCAACACGGACGTGAGACCCTGGTCCTCGACCCTTGCGATCGACATCCTGGGGCTTGTACAATCGATGCAAAGTGACATGGGCTTGTTCCGAGGCGAGGCGAAGCACTGTGAGACTTTGAGCAAGAGAGAGAGGCTGGACTGAGAACTCGTTTCTCGGCACGGGATGGGTGAAGAGACCTTACCTTACACACTGTTCTTCCGGTCGAAAGTGGAAGCAGCCTGCAGGTCCGCGCCGAGTCGAAGTGCTCGCCGGTCGATGAAACCGAGCTCGTCTCTACCCGATACACAGCATGCACCTGATCAAGTCGAGCATTGGCTGCGTGTGCGACCAACGATCCGCGGTCGTGTCGTATTTGGACAGCCGGAAGTGGAGGAGGAGGAGGAATCGAGACGTCGAGCCCGGCAATGCAGTGCACAAAGTGCAGGGTACAGCGCCAGCAGCGGCGAGGGTCGCAGGAAGGCCGCATACCGGCCGCGTCTCCAACGCCACGAATGACAGCAGCTGGCGATCAGGACCCGCCTGCAGGCGCTTTGGCTAGGCCACGCATCCCTGCCACGAGCTCCCAATGGGCTCCGAGAGCTTGCAATTCATGGTCGCTATTTGCTCACACGGGTCCATCAACCAGTATGCCCGATTCACCGTCCGTCCAATTGTTAGACTAGGTACCTCGGATTATGGAGCTGCGAGATTATTGTCGGAAGACCAGGAACCCACGATCTCCTCGATGTTCACGAATCGCCATGAAGATGCCGAGCTCACCAAGTGGACACGACTCGAGCATCTGTCATCGGTAGGCCAGGGCCCAGGGGAGAGCTCCAAAATCTGCTTCTGGGCTCCAGGGAGCCGCATAATTGCCCGGGCATTGCGATTGGTGCAAATTCCATGCATTTTGGCCCAATTGAAGAGCTCCGCGTGAATCGTCCCAACGCAGTCGGTTCTTGGCGATGGACATGTCTCATTCAATAATAATATGTTGCTGCCAAAGAATCCAGTCGCGGCCTTTCCCCGATCTACGTCCTGATGATCTTTCGCGACCTTCTGAATGCGAACGGTATGTCCTCCGAGCTGTGACTGACTATCAAAGTTTAGTGTGAACGCTCCCGTCGGCAGTTGGGTCCACGACTTCCCTGACCTGAGAACTTGCGGCAACCAACTCGGTCAACCATCTCACATCAACCACGCGTCGTACCAGTCGACAATCCAAGCGCATGCTTCTCCAGCAGCAGGCCCATGTAGCAATCTGACAGGACTGCTCGAAAATGACCATTCGGTCAAACCTCACCGCATCGATCCGTGGCCAACTGGAACCCAACTCCTCATCACCGCCTTGTCAATCTCACTCACATCCCTACCGCCAATCAATGGTCCCGCACAAACACGCCAACGGCAAGTCGCAATGGGCATGGTGAATCCCTACTTGTCATCCTCAACCCTCTCCGAGCTTTCGCTCATCAGCTCTGTCCACTATTGGTGGTGATGCATGGAGGACACGATTCCCCGACTTCAGCCCGCGGTGGCAGCACTAGCGAACGACGCCCTCGTCAAATCATTCTATCGTGTATGCCTCACGCCCCCGATTCGACAGCTTGTCTCCGTGATCTGGGAATCGTGACTTCCGGCTCAAAGCTGATGGTCTATTCCACTCCAAGCGCATTTGATCACATGTCTGCCAACTGGGAAGACGAATACAATCATGCTTCTGGCGCAAATTTGGACGGCCGAATATTCCACGCACCAATTGTGTAGGAGTTTCACGGGAGAGTGAGACGGCTCTTGGAGGCTGCCGGGGTCGCGCGAAGATCCAACGCCAACCATCATCGCGAACAGCCAAGACCATCTGCATTCGCCATCCAGTCCGTAGCATCGCGCGAAAAAACTTGTAAGGATAATCTGACCTGCCGTAATTCTCCGCACGACTAGTTCCAGGACTGGACAAATCCGAGTCCGGTCACATCATCGTCCACCGCTCTTTGACGAACCACGGACAAGCCGCGCGTGACAGCGGTATCATGGGCCACGAACCCGCCAAATTGCGTATCTTGCCCGATGCAAGGAATCATCATCATCGTCCGAGCGATCCTGGTGCTTCTCCGCGCGGCTGGATTCGATGGACCTTTGAGGGCTGGTCTGTGCCCGGAGACCAACGAAAGCATGGATGCGGAGTTGTGGAGTCATGTGCTCGAAGAGGAATGCATGGATATGGAGCCTGTGCAGCACCGTCATACATACTCGGTCTGCTTCTGTTGACCGCTGGTATGGCGACAGATCATTTTGGCCGGGCAGTGTCCACTCTTCAGGCCTGCAGCATCAGTAAGCAGAAACTGGTGCTAATCTGTCGTTGCGTTTGGCGCAAGGAATCAGAATCACAACGCTGCAATCAGCGCTGTCAGGCGAGCCAGCTGTATGTGCTCCTTTCCTCGATGCCTGTCATAGACCGTGAGTCGACCATGACCATGACGATGGTTATCGCACGACCATCGTGGGACATTCGCCTACATTTTTAACACGTAGCACTGCCGTTGAAGTGCTTTCTAACAAAGAAGTTGGCGATGGCACAGACCGTCCGTCTTGCCATATTTGCGTCTGGTGGAAAATCGCTAAACCGATGCAAACTTCGAAGATTTCGGCGCGAGAGAGAGAGAGAATGTGAGTTGACACAATGATGGATGAGAGGACGTAGCCAAACAAGCCACACGCGGGCTGCATCTCGTTGATGTTTGGCACAGCCCACACTCACCAAGAGAGCAAGAGAAATTCCGATTGCCATCGATCAAGGGAAGACGGAAAGCGCAACGACAAACACATCTTGTCTCCTTGGGTCAGCCGGGCAAACCTGCTTGTCATCCATCGAGATTAGAAATGATATCAATGTCTTCAGAAGTTCCAGGCATGGATAGACACTTAGTCCCGTTTCAAAAGTCATATATTCTTGTCCTGAGTTTCCCTTCTTACAGGTAGTGTCTGGCAGTCGACCGTCTGCACAACTTCCTGAAGTCAGAGTCTGAATGCACACACAAATCCCTATACGAATATACTCTGACTGCTTGCGAGTGAAAAAGCTGTGGAATCACGCGGGCTTCCAGATTGCACGTGCAGCAGTAGTCAGTCTATCGACGACTTTTGCCGGAGCTGCCTCCGCTTCTGACGACACTTTCTGCGTGTCATGTTTCGAGCATCGATACGACACTTCCGAACACATTTCCAGATCAACGACATTGAATGAGACCTTCATGGAATACAATAACAGATGGAGGTATTGACGTTCATGTGCTATTGCGATCAAGTCCTCATTCACCCATCGCGCCGCGCCGCGCAACACAATCTGGACAACTTCTCTTCCTTCTGCCCTGGACCTCGCCATGGAAAATCCCGATCTTTATAAAGACCTCCGAGTGCGCAACGTGAGTCTTCACAGTCGTGGGAAGACTGAGAATGGTACCCTTTATCTCACTCGGCATCATCTTATTTTCAGCTATCTTCCCGATGCCGGCACAGGAAAATCGGCGGCAAACAAATCCGCCGAGCTCCGGTCAAGAGCCGTAGCCAGTGCTCAGGACTCGGCAAGGAACTCCCTCACAGTCAGCCGCGAGGGCTCAAGTTCCATATCTGATGTCTCCCAAGTCAGATCGGACTCGCTAGATGCGCCGGGTCAAGATGGATCTCGCAAGTCCAGCGATCATCACGAGTTCAAACAGCCTGTTGCCGCACTCAAGGCGCGTTCAAAGGAAATTTGGCTCCCGTATCCGATGATCAACCACTGTATGCTGCGGCCGAGCCATGCGCAACTTCCGAGAAATCACGACCACGAGACTCATCATGAGTCGACAGATGAAGACGGAGAAGACGCTGCATTTCCACCGGTTTATGGCACCAGCGCATACGCGCGACCCTCAACAGATTCTCACCTTGCACCGTACTCATCCCCGCAACGTTCCTTATCACCCAGTGGGCGGAGCCCCGGTACCAGTACAGCATCCGAGAGCGGACGTCCTCCAGCCATTCGAATCCGCAGAAGGGATTTTCAGATGATGGCGTTTCATTTTCACAGCGCGCCCAAGGAGAAGTCGCCAGATGACAGTGCCAGAGAGGTCTTCTACCGACTTCGACATTGGTGTTGCGCCAGCACGGTCAGAGACCTGCACGCTTTCCACTTCAAGCCTCCGCCGGAAGAACTCGCAACGGACACATTGGTCTACGATGCCCGTCGCGAATTCGCTCGTATGGGAATCAGTGCCAAAGCTGCTGAAGGTCCCGGCAGCGCGTGGCGTATCAGCGACATCAATCGCGATTATGCTTACGCTGCAACATATCCAAGTGTCATTTGCGTTCCTCGTTCCGTCTCTGACAACATGCTGAAATACGGCGGAGTGTTCCGGTCAAAGTCCAGGATCCCAGCTCTCACCTATCTGCATTCGAACGGCGGCAGTATAACACGCTCTTCGCAGCCAATGGTCGGAGTACAGTCCAAGCGCAATCCACAGGACGAACGATTGGTTTCTGCCATCTTCTCGAGTCACACACCGTCGACACCATCGCCTTCAGACTCTCCAGATCTGCTCGCGAGCACAGCATCTGGTACTGCAAAAGGTCACGGCTCGGATAGCAATGCGAATGGCGACGTTCCGGTTCTGCCTTTGAGCCAGAGCGAGACTGCTTTGGACAGTCAAGGTGCAGAGTCGAGCGCTGTGACGCGGAAGAAGATCTACGGCAGTACTCGGCGCAACCTGATCGTTGATGCACGGCCACGTATAAATGCCCTGGCGAACCGCGCTACAGGAGGCGGCATCGAAGATGTGGCAAACTACGGAGGTGGAACGATCGGAGGTGCCGTCGAGAGGATCTTCTTGAATATCGCCAACATCCATGTCATGCGACAGTCACTCGACAAAGTTATCGAAAGCTTCGCGAACTCCGATTATCTCGATCTGAAACCGAACCAGGAGGTCCTGCGCAAATCTGGTTGGCTGGCGCATATTGCAGGACTCCTTGATGGTTCTGAAATGGTCGCTCGAGTGGTTGGACTTGGAGGAAGTCATGTGCTCGTGCACTGCTCGGATGGATGGGATCGCACTTCTCAAGTGGCTGCGCTCGCCGAAATCATGCTTGATCCGTTCTATCGAACATTGCAGGGTTTCATTACACTCGTGCAAAAGGACTTCTTCTCATTCGGCCACAAATTCAACCATCGCCATGGTATTCAGGGTAGCGAGAAGTGGTTCGAAATCGAGAATGAGAAAGTTCTGCCATCTCGTGCCAAAGAGGGCACTGGTTCCGACTCTCCAGGCTTCCTGGGATCAAAGGCCCTTTCCGGGGCCAAGAATTGGTTCGACAAGAATCGTGGTAGCATCTTCCGCCAGTCTAATGATCCAAGTGGTACCGATGGCGCCGGCTCACGTCCACCTTCGCCTCCAGCAAATTCACTGCTCCACGCTCCGCCGACAACAAGCTCCAAGGAGGATAAAGAGCACAAGGTCGACACCAAGGAAATTGCGCCGATCTTCCATCAATTCTTGGACGCGATATATCAGATCCAGCGCCAGAATCCTAATGCTTTCGAATTCAACGAACGATTTCTGAGACGACTTTACTACCAAGCCTACTCCGGACAGTATGGCGAGTTCCTGTTCAATACCGAGAAAGAGCGAGCTGAACATATGGACAAGACTCACTCGGTGTGGCCGCACTTCCTCTCGCGAAGAGCGGAATTTATCAACCCCGACTACGTGTCGAAGACGGACGATCCTCTCTTGTTTCCTTGCCGCCAGTCGCCCGATCAGCAGCCGGAGGTACAATGGTGGAGTGGGCTGTTTGGGCGAAAAGATGAGGACATGATTACGCCTCGTTCGCTAGCGCCTCCGGACGTGCCAATTGTATCGGCTGTACAGGCACAGCCATCGACCGTGTCGCTCGACCAAGGCGCGTCAACCAAGTCGGAGGCAGTGGACTCGACGGGTATAAAAGAGTCGAAAAGCATCCCAAGCTTTGGTGCGGTGAGGGAGAGCATCACTTCGAGATTCGCGTCCTTCCAGGTTGGGACGTCAGATCAACAAAATGCAAAAGACGAGCATCCAGAGACGACATCGACGCCTGCACGACCGGCGCTTGAACAACGAGAGACTGACACGGATGTCCTCGCGAAGTATGTGGCGACCAACGATGGGGCTGCTGCAGAACCAGTGGCTGAGCCAGTTGAGACTCGTACGAATGGCGACCCATTGGGCGTTATGGCCGGCAATGAAGTGCCTACAGCAGTATCGAGCGGAAGGATGGACTTCGCAGCATTCGCGCGCGGGAGCGCTTACAGCGAGCATAGATAGTGGTGGTTGTACCCGATTACATACGATCTTGGATAATGCTTGTGACGAAATCGGATGATTGACAACGAACGAGAATACATGCTCCACGGATTCGCCCGCCGACTTGGTCATATACATCGTTGTCGACGTTGTTCCTCGACTGCTGAGAGAGCATTGACATTCGAGGCGAGCGTCCCTCCCGTCGTGCATGTGATTTTGTAGCTGAGTGACGTAGCCTGACGCTTATTAATGGCGGCGCATCTCTTTCATCGATCGGCTCGTACATGAGTCCTCGAAGTTAACCTTCCAGATCCCACCTTTTCCGTCTTTCAAACATGGCCTCAAAATCTGCAGTCCGATGTCTCGCGAAGAGCTTGACCCGACCGACGGTCGCGGCTGGTCCAACAAACCGATGCGCTCGACTGGCCGCCGCCAGCACACCAGCCACACGAACATTCAGCGACTCGCCACGTACATCTCCGCTCTCTGCCTCAAGTAGAAGACAACGGCCGTCGCTAAGATCTGGTGGACACACGAGCACAGCGTCTCCGGCGCCTAATGCGCAGGCACGGCGTACCATCTTCATCCAGACTGAGGACACGCCCAATGCCGATGCGCTCAAGTTCATACCAAACCACACCGTCATACCCGACGACTTTCCCTCCACGTTCCTCGAGTACCTATCACCACGTTCGACCTTGGCACCGCCTCACCCGTCACCGCTTGCTGCGCAGCTCATGAACGTCGACGGCGTTACAAGTGTCTTCTACGGGAAGGACTACATAACCGTCACAAAAGACAGCGCCACGCCATGGCCTCATGTCAAGCCTGAGGTCTTCGCTCTCATCACAGAAGCCGTCACGGCTGGACAGCCCATTGTCAATACAGTGGAGAACAAGACGGGCGAGGAAGGTCAAGGAAGCTCGAACAGCGAGGTCACAGCGACATATGATCCGGAGGATGAGGAAGTCGTGGGAATGATTCAAGAGCTACTCGATACCAGGATTCGCCCGGCGATTCAAGAAGACGGAGGAGATATCGAGTTCCGGGGTTTCCACGACGGCCAGGTCATGTTGAAACTGCGTGGAGCGTGCAGGACGTGTGACAGCAGCACGGTCACGCTCAAGAATGGAATCGAGAGCATGCTAATGCACTATATCGAGGAGGTCAAAGGTGTTCAGCAGGTCTTGGATCAGGAAGAAGAGGTTGCGCTGCAAGAGTTTGCGAAGTTCGAGGAGAAGCTCAAGGCGGCGAAGGGTGATGCACCCGAAACCAGCGCCGGTGCATGAGTTATCAGCTAGTGCATACAATCGGCAAATTCACGACATGTTGCATCTGATTCTCTGGTGTGAATGTCCACCTGCAAGCAGTGTGTTTTCGGAAGCAAAATCGCGCGCTGATCCTCCTCCTTTGCTGCTCCGCTTCGGCCAGTCTTCCAGCAAGGACTTTGAGCACGCGACCCCTTATATACGAAGCTGGCGTGGATGTTCAACTCCACATGCCATTGCTGATCCGAAAGGCTCGATGAGCACCTGCACTCTCGTGACTCTGTATTCTATTCTCGGACCATGTCGGAGACCGGACTTTGACTCAGTATGTCGTGTGCCATTGGCGGGGCGGCGTTTCGTACAAGCTCGATCTTGGTAGTTGGTACGCTATGGCGCTATGAGTGAGTGCAAGCTATCGTTTTGGCTAGACGTCTCTGCCGAAACCTACGTTAGACTTCAACAAGTAGATTGCATCCTTCGACCTGGCTAAGATGATCGACGAATACTTAGCAGAGGTGCGCCGCTGTTCGGTGGTCTGCTGTCTTCCTGTGAAACAGCTTCTTGAGGTGGCTTGCGACATTTGAAGGACAAGAGGCATTTCCGGAGTAGTCGGACATCACTCTCTGGAGCAGGCGCAAAGGTCAGAAAGAAGGCAAGAAAATTTGGCAGAAGCACCCTCCAAGGATCTATTTCGAAATGGTGAGATGCATGGATGACATTGCGACTTCTTTCTGCTGACGCGGCTGTGGCGATAGTCCTCGTACATAGTGCACGGTGCTGAAGCGGGTCGAACGAAACAGAAAGGTCCTCTAGATGTGGCGCTGCTCTGCAGTAAACTAGAGACCTACAAGATAGAGAAAGATTTGGCCCAGGCGCGAAGAGAGTCCAGAAGAGCCATCGCCAGACGACAATCCGGTCCTCAAACTGATGCGACAAATATTGTCGAATCGACTGGATCGACCACGCAATCGAAACAGCCACAGAAACTCCACCACATCTCGCGAACAACGATTCCGGAATCCACGATCTCGAGATCAGAGACGCAACCGGCCTCGCAGGTGTCTCATGTTCCCCTGTACACCAACTTCGGTGACAACCTGATGCTTTCTCTGCCTGAGCAGATGAGCGATGCTGGTGGTGCCCAGGAATGTGACACTTCACCGATAGAACGAGAGCGGAATCCAGCATCCCGGCGAGAATATCATGCCAGCAGTCGGCCAGGCTCGAGAGCGCGTCAGCCGAGCGATCACGAAAAGCGTCGTAACACAGTCGCATTTACGAACGCATCGCGAATGCATGACAAGTCCGAGCAGCCTTCCTCGTCGATAGACGATCGGGACCGGAGGAGCCATGCAGCAGGCACTCGTCGGAAAGCTCCAATATCGAAGGAAGCTGGCGGGGGCCACTCGGATGCGAAGTCGACGCCAATCCGTACGGACTACACTCGACATAATTGGGCTCAAGCTTCCCAAAATGGTGAGGTCATGACAGGATCTTGGACTTCGAAGCCACGAATAGGGAGAAACTTCGAGCCTAGGGGAGTCTCGATGAGCGCTGTCGAGAATCATATGTTCTCGAGTGGTCCTCAGAGCGGAGAAGATGCCATCGGGCGGAGCGCGCAGCAGGAGGATAGTCTCATCAGCGACGCGGTGAAAAGGATGAAGGAGAAGGAGAAGACAAAGCGAAAAACGAGTCTGCTTGGATTTTTCAAGAAGTCGTGATTGCTGCTTCTTGTGGCAGTGTGATCAACCGGAGATGGACAAGTTATTGTTGTTGCGTGCGCAAGAACCATTTCCTGAGATCAGTTCTGAACCGAGCACAGATCGGGCATCTGTTCCAGCATCTCTGATCGTTGGTGGAGGATCTTGAACGCTACATCCAGTTCAGTTCTTTGCCCGAGGATCCCAAAACTGCCCCATGTCCTGGCAGTCGACCAATGGCTGCGGCATACTCTGATATGTCCACGCGTCGACTCGCCAAATCTGGACAGCCCAGCGTTGCGTGGCTTTCAACGTCTCCATCAAGTCGCGCCTCAGCCAGAACTCCGCGGTCTTAGAGTACTGCTCCCACTCCCAGGTTGTGAGGACGTGGATACTGCTTCTCACGGAGTCGGCCTTATGGCTCTTATCGCCAAGCTCGTCGCTCAGGAGATATGGTCGTATCGTCTTGAGTCCAGGCGGCAGATGTTGCGTGTCGAATAGAATGAGGATGAAGTGCGCTGGTTCAGCAAAGCTGTCGTCAACGTCTTCGAAGGTGACCTTGTACTTGTGTATCATGTCGAGTGATGGAAGCTCTGGAAGCAGCACGCCAAAAGGCAAGGCAAATTGCCACAAGCTGAGGAGCGTGGTCATTTCGGCCACGAAGGGCGCTGTGGTTTGTCGTAGCGCTGGCATATCTGCTTTCGCCTCATTCAAGGAGAGTGGTTCTGAGCGAGGAGGTCTAGCCTTTGTTGTAATAGCTCCTGAGCAGATTTCGCTCAAAATTTCACTCATCCAGTGGGCTGGGTAGCCAACGTTGTGCAGATGGCCGCAAACGCGGAGAAAGGCCGTGAGGTTCAGGGGCGAATACAGAAGGATTTCACCGCTGGGAGCCCGGTCTTTGGGAATCGCGAGCTTGAGAAACAGCTGGTGAAGCCACTTTTCCAGACGCCCTCGTGGCAAACGACTTGCAGAGGTGAGTGTAGTCGGCTCATGGTGATAGCGCATGTACTCCGTCAGAATGAGCGGATTCTCCAATTGTTCATCGTAAATCGCGGGGCGAACCTGAAATGTTTTTTTGAGGTCGGCATCTGAGCTCAAACCTCCAAGGTACTCGTTGAAGTAATGTTTGTGCGCCGCAAATCTTGGTGGGTTCCGCAAGCAATTCGACGTAGCGTAGCAAGGCGCATCATGCTGGACCATCGGCACCGCGTACAGGAATGTGCTCAAACTGCCACCCGTGTAATCTGGTATGTTAGAAATGTGAATCCTGTCGTAAAGCTTCGGATAGTCGTCGGAGAAGATCTCCTGGTTCCGAGGAGGTGACTGTTGTGCTTTCGGATCTACATTATCCGTTTGGCTCACTGCCATATCAGCAGGAGACGATGCTTGGTGTCGATGTCCCACTGCGCCATATCGGATTTGTTCGAGAATGGAGTTCACATCTCCAACGCACGCTTCGATCTTCAGTCGTGGACCCAGATGGCGGATACCTTCTGCGGCAGACCAGTAGTAGAGCCGCATGTATGACATGAGACCAGATTTGGTCTCCACCGCCATTCCAACCGCTACAAGGTCTGCAGCAAAGCCAAAAGGATCGTGGCAAAGGCTTTGGTCATTGTCGTCGTACTCGCGGCTTCTTTCGTAATCAAGATCAATCATGGTCGGATTTGTCTTCCAGTTCGCCTCGACCCAGCTAAGGAACTCAGGCTTGACATGCTTCCCGCCCGACGCGTGAAAAGCGTCAAAAGCTTCTTGAACCTCTTTCCCTTGGCCTCGACCGTTGCTGGTCTTTGTCAAGATTGCCGTTTCCTTGTAGAAGGCTTCCTGCTTCTCGGATCCAGGTGGAGCCCGCGAGTGCGGCGTGTTGGATCCCATGTACGCTTGTGCTGCCATAAAGTCTTGCATGTCTGCGACGACTCGAGCTCTCTGAATCTGCGGCCGCAGTTTCGATGGTGGAAATTGGTCACCAACTTCGTGTTGCCATTCGCGGAGAATGCGAAGAATGTTCGGACGAAAGGTCTCTGACACGTCGAGGTTAGACGGCCAGGCCAAACGATGCTCCAACATGTCAATGAGTCTCTGGATGATGCTTTGAAGTATTGTGTGGACATCTGGAGGTATGATGGGCGCCAGGAACGTGTAAGATAAGGCGGTACTTATCCTCGTGGCGGCAGCTTCATTCGCACCTTTCGTTTTTGCCAGCGCATCCAGCATGACGAGCATGACCAAGTTCCTGGCTATGACGGCGGGCTTATGGTCGACAATCGTGAAGTGAAATTGCTGCTTATCGTCCGCCTTCTCGACAGCCTCTCCTACGAATATCGTCACCAGTGAGGCAAGCATGTGCCTACCATCTCCAATACCACCAAACATGAGCGCGATCTTGTCCCTGCCTGCCTTTGCTAAGTCTGACTCGTACAGGGACTCCGGGCAGTCGTGACCAAAGACAAAGTACTCCGGAGCAGTACGAATTTGTGGCTTCAGACGAGGAAGGTCTGCGAGGATCTTGCTGTGAATGGCTCGTGCGTCGTGTCCCGGTAGCCTGCTGCCCAAATAGACATCAATGCATCTCCGCAGTCTGTTCCCTTCGCTCGATTCTTCGATGAGCTGGGCGGTTGCTTGGCCATTTCGGAAATCTAGAGCATGCAGCTGAGACTTGAGCTTGCGAAGGAGCAGTTTCTGCTTCGATTTTGAGTCGCTGGCAAGACACAAAGCTCGGTCTGAAGCTTCGATGGCTGATGTGTAGTCGCCCAATTCGTAGAACGCAGCAGACAGGTTGGAAATCGGGCGTGCGTCCTCAGGATCCGATGTTGATGCTTGATTGTAGAAGTCGATGGCTGCGTTGAATTAGTAAGTGTATCTCAATTGATCCCAGTCATGGCAACGGTTTTTACCTTCTTCTAGCTTTCCGGCCTTGTAAGCAATGTTACCTTGCGAACGTAAATCATCTGTGGTTGGCATTTCGCTGGAATCAGGCATATGGCTGCGAGCGGAAGGTCGCTTGAGAAGTATTTGCTGTGATCGAAAGGGTCCTCCGGCAAATTGCACGCCGGAAAGTTTGAGGTGAAGATGTTGTACTTGAGAATCGAAAGAAAGATGCACACCCCTTGGTGCCCACCCTATCTGAACTCTAATTGGTCGGCTACGAGCAAGCCCCCACTTTTTCTCCGTGAACGCAATGGGAAACTGACAGGTCAGCAAAGTCCACGCGATGTGTAGAGTATCACACATCGAGGCTCAGACAATGACACCAGACATCTCTGTTGCTCCGCTGAAGGTGATCGTCGCATCTAGCATTCTGATACCGGCGTTGGTCTTCGCCAAACCCGGCCAAAAGTTGGGAAAGAACTCGTCTCCGGCAGCATTAACTCCAGTCTCTGCGCCATCTCCACCGGATTGGTCCATATTGATCGTGCCAAACGTGGTCTGCTTCGAACTTTGGCCAGGGATCACAGACTTCCAATTGGGCCCTCCTTCAGCCAGACCTCCAAAGATGTCGTTGCCGAGAGGAATTGGGGGCTGGACCAACGTTGCGTTGACCCCGAGCCAAGGGTAAAGATCCGTCGAGAACGGAACGCTTGGATTGAGATTCAAGCCGCCGGGGAAGAGAGAGCCCAAAAAGTCGCTCAACAGATTTTGCGGAAGTAGAGGTGAGAACGTCATCTGGAAGAATGGCTTTTCTGAAGCTGAGGACTCCGCTGGATCATTTGAGGTGTCGAACGGGTAAATCTTGACGGTGGTCGAGCCATCCGGTGCAGAACTCCAGTCGAAGCGGGCCATATGCTTGGGGATGTTCCAGTCTACCATTCGAGCATTAGTCAGATCAGCTTCGCCGTGAAGGTAATACCACTCACTGGCTCTCCCGTTCCACTCGGTATATTTCTGGCTGACGTAGATCCTGCTGACTCTCACTGCCTGTTCTCTCTGACCATCGTCTTCGTACGAGAAGAAGCCAGGAACAATTAGCAGTTCGTCGTACGGTCCTACGGGACTGTCGGTGTAACGAATGACCTGAATCATGCCCAGCTTGCCGATGTACTCCCCTGCTATGGAATACGGGTGCTGTCTCTCCAGTGGTGGGAAAGCCTTGGTAGGGAGGCTGTTTCCAGTCAGGGGTATGCCTACACCTGGTAGGAGGAAGAGACCGTAGATATCTCCCTTGAGTGTCCATGGCGCCGGGGATAATGTGATGGGCTCCGGAGACTCATTGGTACAGTTCGTACACGCAAGTGCTCCATTGACCATCGCGAAGGCCGTCGCAAGTAGTGCTCTTTGAAACAGCATGGTCGAAAACAGGTCGACGGTCGGGGCAAAGTTGTTGGCTAGGGTATCCAGAATGAGTCTGAGGCGGAAGTCGGAAGCAGTGTTGTAGCAAACATCTCCGTGTATTGGTCCGAGCCGGCGTTGGCTGTCTGGAGACTTGTGTGGGTCGCCTAACTAAATAATCTAGTGAGCTTGTCAATCCCTGTTCGTGAAGTCAAGCGAGATCGAGATCCCGCAGCGTGACTACACGCCGTCATAGTGCCTGGCACAAGCATATCAAAACTGTATTGAGCGATCCTGCCGAGCAGGACTCCGTGCACGCATTTTAACCACTTCTAGGGCGTCCTCCACGTCGAGTCCGGTACCTCAATCGCGCTTGCTTTGCTCGCGCTTTGATGCCTCCCTCGCGGGATAATACGAGACGAAAACCCTTCAGCTGACAAACTGCAGGCTCAGCACACTTGGCCGCATATTGCGCACCAGCTACGCAGCCCAGGGTGATAGATCCTTGTCCAGATAGCATAGCTCGGTCAATCCCTTGTCCGGATCTTGAGCAAAAGAGGATTGCCATTGCGGTTTCGCGACACTCAGTCTCGTAGGCTAAGTAAGGACAATGGTCCGTTCGTTCTCATCTGCTTGACGCAATTTGTTGACATGTTTGTGTCGAGGCGTGTGCAAGTGATCCGGTCGACGTTGAATAGACTTCTTGGAACGGGACCCACTTTTGGCGCTAGTGGCTATCGCAGGCGTCACGTCGACTCTTGCTGGAGTGCCGTTGACGATACAAACCCCAAATCGATCAACTCAGAAAATGCTGAAGTGCTGTCCAAGACCTGTGGTAAGGACTCTAGGTACTCGAGCTGTATTCGCTCAGCGGAAGATGGCCACGATCCGGTCCTCCGTACCGCACGAGGATAGGACAGCAGCCGAGCCCCGTGAGGGTCAGTTGGAAGCCGTGGTATTGGCCAATATCAAAGAGGTCAACGACAATGTCAGACTGCTACGGCTGTTTCCCGGGATCAATCGCACAATCAAGGTCAGACAGCTTTATAAGACTGGCTTTCCACACGCGCTGATGGAAGACCAGTAAAGTTCCTGCCAGGGCAGTGGCTAGACACCTTCATCCCGGGAATACCCAGAGCAGGAGGCTTCACACTCACATCGACACCAGACCAAGCACGCGCTTCGGTCTCAACGCCGCCATATCTGGAACTAGCAATACAGAAGAGCAGGAATCCACCTGCTCAATGGCTGTGGAAGCCAAGCGAGGAGATCATTGGCACCCAGCTCGTTGTACGAGTTGGCGGTAGTTTCACATGGCCCCCGCCTCATCTGGATGTTGCGAAAGTCGATAGACTTGTACTGGTCGCCGGAGGTGTCGGCATCAAGTGAGATATCTCGATGAGCAGAGCCATTCTCAAACTAATGCGATCGCAGCCCGCTCATATCCATCTTCTCACATCTCATACGCACATCACAACGACCTCGCGAGATACATTTCGTGTACGCAACGAAGTCAGAATCGGATATTGATCCGCAACGGATCTTGTTCTTACCACGGCTCATGGATCTTGTCGCAGCAGCAGCAGACTCCAACGTCACGTTGAGACTGTTTCTCACTGGGACTGGGGACCAGGGCTACATCGAGCACGGAAAGCTCCCGAACAGCACATTCGGCGGACGTATCCAAGAGATTGATCTCCTCAAGGCGATAGACGGCTATAAGAAGAATGTGTTTGGACCCGAGCATGACCGGAAGGGAACGGTGGCATTAGTTTGCGGGCCGCCAAAGATGACGGATGAGATGGTGGCCTACCTGCAAAAGCAGCCTGGGATGTCTTTGGATCGTGTGTTGTGCGAGAAGTGGTGGTGATGATTTACCCGAGTTAATCCTTCTTCAAGTTGCGTCTCTCAGCGCCTTCTGTCACCAACGCAGCGAAGTCCCCTGGTGTCTTCCCGCGCTGTCTGTCCTCTGTGACTTCCTTCCCGAGTTCTGTGCCATCAGCGATGAACTCGTAGACTCTTGCCACGCTCCTGAAGATGGACTCCTCCCGAGTGAAGCCGCCGTCAGCTTCGAAGGTCTCGGCGATCTGCTGCGAGTGTTAGCTATGCGCGTACGGCAGGCTACTTTTGCACTGATAGGACGTTTGGCTATGGTCATACCTGCTCCATCTCGTTCACCCAACGATATGCTTTTGGTGGCATGCTAACAAGGCCCTTCTCCGCTCTTGATCTAACGCTTGGATCGAGTTCTGCCTGCAACTCTTGCAAGACACCCAAATTCTGAGCCGCCG
Organism: Zymoseptoria ardabiliae STIR04_1.1.2; assembly: GCA_000223765.2. Classification (NCBI taxonomy): domain Eukaryota; kingdom Fungi; phylum Ascomycota; class Dothideomycetes; order Mycosphaerellales; family Mycosphaerellaceae; genus Zymoseptoria; species Zymoseptoria ardabiliae. Next base: position 102,695 of record AFIV01000349.1, read on the forward strand.
TATAGGATTGTACCGTCAAAGCGGTGAAGCCTTTCGAAAGACTTGCATAGCACATCTTCAAGCCCGTGGCCGCGCCAATGATATCTTTGATGTGCCTCGCATTGAGTACGTCGAACAGATGCTTGCCACTTGGCTGTGCTTCGTCGAGTCGATATGGTCCTGACATCGGAATGCTAGGCCGGGACCATGTTCCGTCGTCTTGCTGTTTTGGAGGCCCTCCGATTATGCCTCCGTCGACGAATTTAAGATCCGGAGCGGTCTGGGTGCAAATGTCTTGGATCTCTCGGCATGATCGAGGACTGACCGCGTTCAAGTCGAAGAAGTAGAGAGGCTTGGTACGACCATCGCACCCTGCATCCGAGGCTGCTTGCGATATCCTCTTCGCGGTTGCAATGGCATCCCGAGGAGGCACAATGGAGAAAATGAAGTCGCAAGTCTTCGCCAGCTCCAGATCCGAGTCCACCAGGCCGATCAAATTGTTCGCTGCTCTGTTCTTCGTAGCTTGACTGCATTCGTCAGGTGCATTGATTTTGTCTTGCAGTAGCATTGTATTACCTTCGATCAGACACATTCGTCATTACGTTGAAGTCGTTGGCCATGAGTAATTTGGCAATGCCGAGACCCATGTCTCCAATCGAGATTATACCTATCGTCGCTAGAGGCATCGTAGATCGTTGTACTTGCTGCGGGAAGTGAGGTGAGGAACATGTGGTGTTGTATGCCATGGGCACGCAAGAGTGAGCTGGCTGATAGATGGGTAGCTCACTGCAGCCCCACCAAGCTCCACAACACCTCATTGACTTCGTCTCCCTCGTTTCACCACGCTTTTGAAACCGATGAACCTCGTCCAGCATTTGAGCTCAGACGCATCTCGAGCTGAGATCCTGTTATGCACCTCATGATTACAAGATCTTTGACCGCATCTGAAGGAAAGTGCGGCCCTGCACCGCATCATGGAATCGGCTACTAGCCTCGCGGCCGTTGACTATGCAGGCTCAGGGTTGTCGATCGTCCTCAGTGTGTCTTGTGCTTTCAAAACGTTATGCCAACCACCTACGCCAAGAATACCACCATCCTCAGCATTGGGATCCATCGACCATTTACGCAGCGGTTGAACATCCAGTGATGAACGATATCCCGCATGCCACATCTCCAGTGCAGCCCATGCAATCATCAGAGCATTGTCAGTACAAAGACCAATGGGCGGAAACTCCAGCCGGATATGATCGTAGCCTCGAGCATCGAGCATAGCTCGTAGGAGGTGCCGTAGAAACGAATTCGACGCCACGCCTCCGGACACAACGATGGCGTTAATGTCCGTAGCATTGCTGGACAAGTGTAAAATGATTCGAGAAGCAAGATGCTCAAATGCGATCCGTTGGACCTCTCGAGCCAGCTCTCGTCTTTCGTCTTGACTGATGTCCTCAGGCCTCCGGCTCACGCTGGTCAAACGACCTTCGGCATCCACCACACGAGTTGTGATACGTTCGATAGACGTCGTAAGGCCTGTGAACGAATAGACCATTCTTTTCGACGACTTCTCGCCACGTTTGCTTTCTGACAAAGGGGGGAATAAGCCCCATCGCCATTTCGTTGGCCGACGCTCAAGTTCCTCCTGTCGACGCATTGGCGCCGTATATTCGTAGTCGGATGGCCCATTTGGGAAGGCAAATTCTTCAAGAGCTCGGCCGAAAGGTGTGGCCAGTCGATCGGTGGGCAATATGGCCCGAGCAGCCTTGTCCAAACAATCACCAATTGCGATGTCTTGTGTATCCGCGAGGATCGAGTGCTCGACAAGGCCCATGGAATTGATGAGCATCGTGTGCCCACCAGACGCTAGCACTGTAAGAAATGGGAAAGCAGGGCTCAATGGCTTCGGCTGCCCCGTGTCCATGTCCATCGCGGCAACCAGTCTCGGTGTCAATGCGTGGGCTTGCATGTGGTGCGTAGCCAACAGCGGAACGTCCCAAGCCACCGCAAGGCCCTTTGCGGTGTCCAGACCGGTAGACAGGTTGCTTCTCATGCCTGGTCCTCGAGTGACAGCGACGAAGTCCGGCTTTGGGCTGACTTGCAATGCCTTTTGGACTAGCAGGGCTAGGTTGCGTCGATGAGAGTGCAGGGCAACCAGCGGATGTATGCCATTGTATGCGTCGTTATTAGCAGTCACCTTTTCTAGTATTTGTTAGCGGCCATCTCGATCTGCTGTAGCCACGTGCTCGAGATGCGGTGCGATGCCGTTCTTCGAAAGACTTACCATGGAAGTGGACCTTCAATCGTCCATGGAGCTGAGGCGAAAGGAGTTCTGCAACAGCAACCGAAGTATCATCACAGCTCGTCTCGATGGCCAGAGTTACGAGGCTGCGACTCACATGAGCATTCACATGGCGGCGATGAGATGATGCCGCGCTCCTTGTCAGAAGCGACCGCATGTATTTATGGGTGAATTATTATTGATGTCGTGGCACAAAGGGAAGATGAGGCTCTTTCACGAGCAGATCCCGAGTGCCTGGGCTGACGGCAGCGGGAGGTTAGAACCACATTCCCCCACCACCTACCATCACCAGAACTACTACACTCGCTTTCCACCTTCACCGCAACACCGCACTGGACTGGCACGCTTCGACTGAAAATATGGCTTTTACATGATCTAAGCCTCGATCTGGCTACTCGGCACGGCCTACAATGGACAAGGACAAGGCCAGCGACGGTCCCTCCGTGACGTCGTCCGCTGCTTACGACTATACCTCACTCCCGGACTGGGACGACGACTTCTACGGCGACGATGATATCTTGGCGTTTGCCTCTGCTCTTGCAGCTCCCGAGCAGATCACAGCCTCACCCTCGGAAGAGGACCTCTCGATTCCAAAACGACAAAACACCGAGTTCATCACCGCCCTGAACGATTGGCGTCCTGTCCGACAGCGGAAAGTGCGTCGTCCGGGAGAGGTAGCTGCTGGGAAGAAGAGCAAATCTGCAAAATCGCGGCGCGGTAGGGACGAGACTCGGGAAGGCTGGACATACTCGGTCACCAAGTATCCTTTGTTGTTGTTCGTCTTTGGCTGGATTTCGTTCCTGGGGATCTGCTACCTACTCACAAGATTCTACATTTACCTATATGAACAATTCGTGACATGGCGGGGGAAACGGAACAAGCTGAGGAAGATGTTGAGAGCTCAGGACAATTACGAAGATTGGGTGAAGGCGGCGAAGGACCTGGACAAACATCTCGGCAACGATGTGTGGAAGGCCAACGATGAAGGCTCATACTATGATTGGAAGATGGTCAGGCAGGTGGTAAAGCAGTTGAGGACGTTGCGCGCTGATGCGAAGGAAGATGAGCGACACAATGACGGCCGAACAGGACGCGGCGGAAGTCGAGCTGTGGACGAGCTTCGAGCAGTCTTAGAATCCTGCGTGAAGAACAACTTTGGCGGAATCGAGAATCCTCGTTTGTACAGTGAGACATACTACGGAACGAAGAACTTGCTCCAGAAGTACATCGACGAGACATCGGAATCCCTCAAATTCCTGTTCTCGAGTCAACAGCTCAGCCAAGCAGAGAAGCGCTCCCTGGCAAAGCATCTTTCGGCGAACTTTGGACGGACTGCGTTATGTCTGTCCGGCGGTGCGACCTTTGCCTATTACCACTTTGGAATTGCAAAGGCCTTGCTCGACGCCGATCTGCTTCCCAACATCATCACGGGAACCTCGGGCGGTGCTCTGGTCGCGGCATTGCTTTCAACAAGAACTGAAGAAGAACTGAAGAAGCTACTGGTCCCCGCTCTGGCGTTTCGTATAACAGCCTGCCACGATCCTTTCTGGGTGTGGCTCAAGCGATGGTGGAGGACAGGTGCTCGCTTCGACTCCGTTGACTGGGCTAAGCGATGCTCGTGGTTCTGTCGTGGTAGCCTGACTTTTCTTGAAGCCTACCAGCGGACGGGTCGCATTTTGAACGTAACATGCGTGCCCAGCGATCCTCACTCGCCAACCTTTCTGGTCAACTACCTTACCGCTCCGGACTGTGTGATTTGGTCGGCTGTGCTTGCATCAGCCGCCGTCCCGGGGATTCTCAACCCTGTGGTGTTGATGCGCAAGTATCCGGACGGCTCACTGGCTCCGTACAGCTTTGGACACAAGTGGAAAGATGGATCTCTGCGGACGGATATTCCTCTAAAGAGTCTGAACCTGCATTTTGGAGTCAACTTCAGCATCGTTTCGCAGGTCAACCCTCACGTGTCTCTGTGGTTCTTCTCTTCTCGTGGCACAGTCGGCCGACCAGTGACGCATCGGCGCGGACGTGGTTGGCGAGGAGGTTTTCTGGGTTCTGCCATTGAGCAGTTCATCAAACTAGATCTGAACAAATGGCTCAAAGTTCTTCGACATCTAGAGCTGCTACCCAGACCTCTAGGACAAGATTGGAGTGAGGTGTTCTTACAAAGGTTCTCCGGCACCATCACCATCTGGCCGAAGACGAAGATTTCCGACTTCCCGAACATCCTTACCGACCCTGACATGCCTCGTCTAGCAGGCCAGATTCGTGCGGGACAACTAGCGGCGTGGCCCAAGCTCAACTTCATCAGCAATCGCCTCGCAATCGAGAAGGTCATCGAGGAAGCGCGAGAAGCCACACGTCCTGCCGAACAACCATTCCCCACACCTCTGCCCGATGAAGGACGTCTCCGAAACGTCCTTAGCGAGGACGATCTGCAAGGCTTACTGGCCAAAGCGCGAGGCAACAATGGCGTCGTCGAGGTTCCTGAGCAGCTGCTTACACCATCCCGTGAGCGTGACCAACCCATTTTCAACCGCCCGATGCCACAGCGTCAAGACTCTCCATCTTTCACCAAGCGGATGTCGAGTTTTTGGGGCCAATTGCAAGCTCCTTCGCCGCGCACCAGTCAGGAGACCGTCCGGCCAACGGTAAAGGAGATGCAATCCGCCACTCCCACAGCTCGAAGTTCTCGAAGAGGCTCTGGCGTTGTGGATGAGTTGGTGCGGCAGAGTCGCGTGTTCTTCGATGACTTTGAAGACTCCGAGGTCGCCAGTGATACGGATGCTCGGCAGGAAGGCGACTCGACAGAAGAAGAGGAGATGTCGGATACTGCTCCGTAGAGAGGAGGCAGTAGAAGCGGTCTCATAGAGCCTTGTAATGATCTGACACCGAAAGCATCTGTCGTGTTCGGTTGTTGTGCGAGAGGCATCACAGAGAAGTGAGGGCGTTGTGGCAGATCGTCGGGTCGTTGGCAGATCGTGCATTGGAGCACGTTGGGCAACGCTCGAAATGGGCACGAGGGCTCAGGTCAAGGTATTGTCGTCATGGGCGGATAACCCAGTATGTGTTTGGGGGAGTTACTTCATTTGCAGCGTTCTAGCGATAGATTAATCCATTCGATGAGGGCGCTCGGGGTCTTGAATCCCGAGACCGATAGACCAACAGAATGATGGACCACAGGACCTTCAACAAGCTTGGACGGTGAAAGTGCCATTCATCAGAGTGCTCTCGTTGTGATTGTCAAGATCCCCGTCGCACGGTTCCATAGAGCTGACGTTGGCAGTCACCACGCGCCCCGCCCGTCAAACACCGAATTCAGCCGTCAGTAGCCGCGTGAACGGCTCCCAAGCTGGTGACTCAGTGATGAGGAGCGATGCCTGATGACACTATCGTTCCCGATGTCCTGCCATGCCGATTCGATAACCGTACCGACCGATGCAGTCGAACGGGGATATGGCCTGCAAAGGAAGATCGGTCCGCCGCGCTGGTATCTCGGGTGACTGCAGAATATTCCCGCGGGGAGGACCATAGACTTCGTACAGTGATGACGGAGAGACCATGCATGAAGTGTATGGAGATCTCCCGCGGAGATGTCGACTTTTTCAAATCTAATCAGATACAGCGGGTTGGCACATCGGAGTGGACACTCCCTTGTAGGCTCCATGGGCCAAGTCCAGGGTATTTACCGTGATTGATGAGAAAATACCCTCCTGAAGGCGACAAGGGGTCGTCCACTCCGATGCCGCATGCGTCCACACGCTGTAGTATATGAGTGACCAGGGCGTGTACTGATCCCTACCGTGGCTCGTGACGTGATCATGGCTAGGAGCCTAGGTCACCATCTGGTGACTCTGGTCGCATGACATGCTTTTCGTGATTGCGGTCTGAAGCATGCCCTGCTCTCGAATGTCCCGCTTCCTACAAAGGCGCCTCCTGTTCGCTACCAGGTTGGAAATGTAGCTGCAATCAACGAAGCAAAAAGCGTTTTGGGCGGCGTGCATCGCTGAGCGACCCTGCAGAAGTTCGGGCACCATGCTGGAACATGTCAACCTGGTCGAAGTCCTCCGCGAGTCAACAACCTGGGCCACATGTACCAGCGGTGTTCTTTCCGCTGTAGCATCCAGTCTGGAGGTGGTTCGCCAATTCGCCGGATGTCAGAGATGAGTAATGGGTACTGTATCGCTTTTCAAGTCCAACTGTCCAAGGGACCCGACCGAGGGGTTCGTTGTAGTCGACCAACTCACAAAGCTTAAATCAAACTGCTTTTATGTCCGTTGATGGTAGAGCTTCCGATAGCGTAAAGGTTCGGACTTGCAGTCACAGACCGACCTGCGTGAGTGTATTAGAGCGCGGATGATCCACAGCAATTCATGATCTCTGGGGTGCGAGCACTCAAAAGGGATATCCTAGGTATCTATGCGCGGTCGACAACGCATGGTTCATTGCGCATGATGTTGAGGATCAGTAGAAGAGAGTCCATGTTATGTCTTGTTCATGAAGACCGAGTCGATGCGGAGCAGCGGACATTCGGGAAATATTATGATCCCGTCGCCTAGCATATTTGCATGTTTCCCATGTCTCGGGGAGCAAAACCTTCTTCTTGATGAGATCCCAGTGGTGCTGCACGGTCATGGAAGGGATGACCGCAGCAACCACGGTATTGCGCCGCGAGCCCGCGATCACAATATTGTCGGCAGAAAGACGACATCCGCTCGCGTAAATTCTGAGTACGAAAGGCGCAGAGGTTGCCGAGCAGGTAGAATATCCGCCAGAGGAGACCCCTGGTGAGCAAGAGTCCATTGTATAACGCCTGGCATAAGCATAACCTTTCGACATATTGTGGAAAGGTCGAAGATTTGCAGCAATGGGAGCGTTGCCCAATGTATGCATCATAGGTCAGGGGAAGCTGACATGTCTCGACGGTCGGCTGTAGATACGTCTTGTTGATAGCCCGTGAACTGTGTTGATCCGAGGGGGAGTGCCGTGGCCAGAGAAGATGTCCTGATGCTTTTGTCGCCAGCTACGGCTATCAACGACTGCATCTTCGGCCAGGAACAGACGGCCGTCATCCCACGCAATGGAAGCGTCCGACCAGGGAGAGATTCTAGAACAGATGCGTGACCGGCGACAATCCGGGAATGCCAGCTGCGTGCAGGCAACGTGCGGTGCACTGAGTCTCACCCTGGCCAAGGCTGTCGACGGAGCCTATCGGCAGCTACCTGGCTGTTCTGATCCGATTCAATCGGCGTCGCAACCTTGCATGCTCGTACCCGCTGCCTGCCAAGTGCCAACATGCTTGCGCCGGCATCGATTGTACTGTAGCTCAATATCACAATGAAAGTCATGTGAAGTCATGGCATCGTGTGTCGATCAGACCTCTGACGAGCGCCCAGAGCTCAATAATGTCAGACAATCATAAACGCGCTGTACACCGTGGTTCGGATGGCGATGTCGTGGAGGTGAATTCCATTGTGAAGAAACAAAATGGCCATTGCTCCACTCCACGTCCGAGTCATGCAAGCCAAGGCTGGCGTAGAACAATGGAATGATTATCCCCCACATGGAAGGAAGTTCGTTCGAAGCGTGGGGTGGTCTGTGCTTGCGACCAAAGGACTTGAGCGGCTCACAAATGCAAGGCGAGACATCACATGTTGTCCTCCGCCCTCCCACTGCATCCCCACCGATTCTCCGCCCTCTCCTCGCCGGTCGCGTCGCCTCCCTCAGCGCATCCTGTGTGAGTCGCCTGTGCACTTCTGGCCGACTTGCCCGCTGCGCAACCCCTCCTACTCGAACGCCGACCGCTACAGCATAGCATTCCTCGACTACCGTGCTACATACCTGAGGTGACCTTCGAGGCACGTGCCCTGCACTCATCGCGGTCGCCGTCATCGTTCCTGTTGCTATCGACATCTCCGGCAATCGTTAGCGACCGCGATTCCTCTTGCGACCAGTTCCTTCCGCTACACGCCCTCTCCGCACCTTGACCGAGCAGCGCTCACCCGGCGCTGTCCATTCCCAACCTCCACGATTTTCCACGTGCAAATCGAAGCACCTCACCATCGAATCGACCCGAACCTCGAAGCGGCCATCGCGGCTGCGACAATCCCGCGCAACATCGTTTCGCAAATGGAAGAGACCGATGATTGGCAGTGCAGTGCCATATACTTCTGCGCAGGCAGTGACGACGACATCTCGGACCTATACCATGCGTCGAGTCCACCAGCGGTAGCCTCACAAGATCGAGTACATCGTTCTGCGCTCGCCGATGTGCACAGCAACATCTGTCGGCTGCTGGACGTCGATCAAGGAAATTTCGAGCGAGGTAAGACTTTCGCGCGGAAGACAGATTTGTCAATGGTCCTGACAAGTTCATACAGTATTCGTAAGCTCACGTCCGGATGAGTGTCTTACGCAGTTGGCCGATTTCGCTTCTACAAGGCCGACTGTGGTGCTTGTCGAATTTGCGAATGCCCATGCCTCGGAGCAGGATGACCGGGCTCTACCGTTCCTGCGACACCTCACTGCGGATACAGCAGCGGGACGGTATCAACAACGCGTTCTGCCTTTTGTCTTGGTTTCTCTCAGCCCAGGCCATCAACCGGATCAGGCCTCAGACCCTTCTTTCGAGTCTGGATACCTCGAGGCCGGCGCGATAGACACGATGCGAAGCCCTCTTTGCTCCGAAGCTGTGGATCGATTGGCAGGTCATGTGAAGGATTCAACACGCCCACCGGCACGTTCTCTTGGCGCAAGTATGGCTCGTAAACTTGTCGCCAGCATCTCGAATTGCGCGACCCCCGAAATCGCATCGCACCGTCCCGATGAATTACTCTCGGCTCAGAGAAAGTCTGCAGTCGAGGAAGCAGTCTCTCGATGGTCATTCCCAGCCCACGACCTCGATATGGATGAGCTGGCGTATGGCGCACTGGTCATGCTGGAACACGTCTTACGAAATCCTGCTCTGGACCAATATTGCCTGCCCAGACCAAAGCTCATGACATTCATACTCGCTGCGAGACGACAGTACAAGCACGAGCGCGAGGTCCATTACCACAACTGGCGACACGCAGTCGATGTGACGCAGTCCGTATACTGTTTCCTATGCGATATACAACTATGTCCACCGACCTCGGACCCTCAGCGCAGGAAGAAGGAGTCCAACGCTTTGGAACGACTTTTGACGCCGGTCGACGCCCTGATATTGCTCGTGTCTGCGATTGGACACGATGTAGGCCACCCTGGCGTCAATAATGCCTTTCTTGTGGCTAGTAACCACCAGCTAGCGCATCTGTACAACGACAAGTCTGTGCTGGAGAATTATCATTGTGCGGCCTACTCGCAGCTGCTTCGTCAACATTGGCCGGCATTGGGCAGGATAACACACTTTCGATCGACCATGATCTCTACGATACTAGCAACCGACATGCAGCGACACTTCGAATACATGGGTTACCTCAGCGACCTGAAACAGAAACTTGAGAAGAGCGATACAGTTGTCGCTGACTGGAGCGACAAGGACAAAGAGCACGCAAGAGAGCTTGCGATGGCATTACTGATCAAAGCGGCCGATATCTCGAACGTCGCAAGACCTTTTGAAATTTCCGCGCAGTGGGCGAAGATTTTGATGAACGAGTTTGCCCGGCAGGGTGAGCTGGAAACCGAGCTGCAAATTCCAACCTGTCTTTTCGGTGGACCTCCAAACAGAGAGGATCTGCTCGCTGCGGCGCAAAGTCAGAAGGGTTTCATGAGCTTGTTTGGGTTTCCACTTTTTCGCGGCATCTCGGAAGTCTTGCCAAACACCTCATGTACATTACCGGAGCTGGAAAAGAACAACAGTGTCTGGGAAGGGAAGATCGCCGAGGAGAAGGCCAGACGCGAGGCTGTAAGCGATGCCAGGAGGGCGTCACGGACATATGGATCAGTACCAGCAGCTGCTGTCGAGGAAGCCAGGTTGCGCAAGCGCGAATCCGAGCCTCAGGCCGTTCCAATTACCGCTCCTCAGGTTCCTACATCGCCAACACGGCGACGGGCGACGATTGATCATCAAGGCCAACCAGTGAGACATCCCGCAGCCGATCGGAGACAGCACATGACTCTGGGCTACTCGATTGCAGAGGAGAAGCGCGCGTCTACTCCTGCATTGTGGCCGAGCGCATTGCAACTTTCCCCAACTGGAGGGTCTAGCAGACGCTCTAGCAAGGACGTAGCACTCACCCATATGCAGGAGCTGAATGCATATGCCCAGCAGAACATTTCGGTCGCGGGCGCCGGTTCCAGGAGAGGATCAGCCGACGCTGGGTGGCAAATCCACCAGAACCACCCGGGATCCAGACGAGGGAGCAAGGATGATAGTCTCACGACAATTCTGGTTACCAGCCAGACTGGTCCAGGCTCTCGAGGCTCCACGGGATCGTCCGTCATAGGCAGTAAGACCGCATCTCCTGTGAGAGCTGCGGCTGCGGCTGCGGCAACGGCTAAAAGACATAGTCTTACCCAGCGGCAATCTTCCAGCACCAGCCGAGCACCGTCAACGTCTGCAACGACAACTTCCGCAACAGCGACTACCGATCAGCAGTCTCTTTCGACTCATCGATCATCGCCATCGCCTACAGAGGATGATTCTATGCAGCCGACAGCGCTGCATCAGGACATCGCGGCCGCGATTATTTCACCTGCCGGCGTCTGCACTGGCCCAGAAGACAGCTCACATGGTACGAACGACCCGCCCTCAGCGCCCGCGGCTGTGCCGCACACACCACCACCCGAATTAATTGAAGCTTCTAAATCCGACTCTCCTTGTACTATATCTCGCATAGTCAGCGGCGACTCTGCCACGCCACCACTTGATGAATCAAACACGGAACCGCGGTTGCGACAATCTAGGAGTCGAAGTCGTCTGCGGGGGCTCAAGTTCTGGAAGAGGCGCAAAGATGTGGACTCCACATCCGGCGAAAGTACCCCTTGAATGCAACTCAATTCGGCGTCACTTTGACGCCTTTTCACAGTATGCGGACTATGGCTCTCTGAGAGCTGCTTTAGACGGGGTTCAGGGACTGGTCAGACCGCGTGGACATGATTTCTGAAAAGCAGAAAACAGCCGGCCACGGAGGAAGTTGACCGGCTGAAGGAAGTGATGATTGCGTAGGTTTGACTGCATGGGCCGGGCGGAGCATATATCTTATTTGAGCGAGCATGATGTTAGTGTCACGATCGGTACGAAGAAATGGCCTCTTTTCGCGTCCTTCGACCATGCAAGACGGATTCATTGGTCGTAGCTGATCTCCACCTGAGAGCAGATTGTGCTACCTCCCAGGCGGAGAAGACTGATGGCCCCCAAAACGTCCTGTACTAATAAGCTGTCATATGTTTGAGGAGCATGTAGCTGTAACTCATCCGCCGGCACTGAGGTTTCACACCCAGAGAAGGGTCTTGTTACTATTTATGATGGTCCGAGAGGGTACTGCTTCCGAATTCATTGTTACCTGGAAGATCTGCTATTGTGCAGCGTCTGCGAGCTCGACCAGCCTCCACGCCATGTGAGAACGACAACACCGCATAGTCCATCGCCCATTTTCAAGCATCTGATCGTTGTTTCCGCGGCGTCAAGCCTTCATGCGAAAAAGGAGCAAACGTCATTGCCAATCGTTACTGCCAACCTAAACCTTGAACGCGATTCGAGGTCGCGCAACTTTCTCTCCTGAGCTTACTTTATTCGACGCTTACGACAAGGCGAACAAAGGCCGCCGGACAAACAACAAACACTCTCACCCGACTTGGGCGGTCTGTCATGATACATACACTATTGCTACTGCGCCGCGACCACGAAACGACGAATGCAACTGCACCATGGACTCTCCCGGCTCGCCTCCGTTGACGCCTATCCGCGCATACATGACACCCATCGAGACCTCTCCCACTTCACAATACCGCGATTCTCTCCGGCGGAGGAACAGCAGCTTCTCCTCCTATCACGGCCGAAGTCCCACGACACCCAAGAGCAGGAATCGGATCTCAGGCGCGTCACATATCTCGGGAGAATTTGGCTTGGAAGGCGAAGAAGGCAGCGGCGGAGCAGGAGGCAACGGACTCGGGAATCTCGCAGACGAGCTCGACCAACTCAGTGATGAAGAGGACTTCGACGAAGGCGTGACGGAGGAGGAGCAAGGCGAAGATGGACACGATGGCGAGATGAAAGACGAGGCCTCCCGCGACTCGGGCATCGACGTGTCTTATAGGAATACATCCACACATACGCGCAACTTCTCCAAACCCTTCTCCAGCGCCGCAGATCAATCGCCTACGGACGCACCGCCGCCTGAGGACGCGTCCGCGACATCCTCCGACGATGAGATGCGCTTCTCCCTCGACCTCGAAGATGCCCTCATCTCCATCGCCCGCATGGCGTCGTGCTCATCCACCTCCGAAGACCCCTTGATCCCGCGCTTTATAACGCATCTCCAAGATCTCGGCAATCAGTCATCGCTCGAAAGCGCTGCACAGCGTTTGACGACTTCAACCAACAGCGCGACCACACATTTGAACACACAGACCAAGACTCTCCAAACCCTGCTGCAGACCATTTACCCTCCAATATTTGCTTTCGCCGCAGGACCATTAGATCCTGCAGTCATAGAAGAGACACTCCCGATGCTCGAAACCCTCCACGAAGCCCTACCTCAACCCGACCTCGTCCCTGGACAGAAGCTCCAAAAGCTCGATCGTGAAACCGCGGATGTGATTCTCGCACTCGGACAGATTACAGACTCGTTGCAAATGGGCAAACAAGCCACCACGCAAGCGTCGCGATGTCTGCGGAACACCCAGGGAATGGTCCTGGAGTTGAGGCGAGAAAGAGAAGCAGCCGAGAAGGCGAGAGAAGAGCTAGAGCGTAGTGGGTGGGGAGAGAAGCTGGAGGGAAGATGGTGTGGGCAGGAGTGCAGAGATATCTTGGATGGATTCGAGCAGGAGTGCAAGGTCTTGAGGGGCAGTTTAGAGAGGATGGCGGTGGTGGAGGGCTGAGAATTCATGGAGCAGGACGCTTTGATGGTTTGATACCCAGTTGTTTTGTGAACATCGGGTCTTGCGTTGCTGGACTTGTTCAGCGGCGTCTCGACCGCGATTTGGCGTCAAGGATCCCAAAGGAGGCATTGATCTTGATAACAGATATTTGGCCCTGAGGGCGCGAAAATCTTCAGCGCACAGGCTTTCGGGGCTCTGAGGTAGAGCAGCCATCGAAGCTGTGTCTAGACAGTAAACGCATACGACGAGTGAAGATGCAAGTACCAATACTGTGCCGACAATGCATATGAGCCACTCCATACATCAAAGCTCCCGGTAAAGCTCGCCATACAAAAGTAGCCATGACTCTCGACAAATGGTCGATTGTACCAGGACACCGACTCGGCAGCCTCGAACTGACAAGGAGTACAGGATATACATGCTCTCTGGTACGGAGAAATCCTTTGCCAACGCAGACAGACGCACTCCGGAAGATCAAGGTCGCTGACAAGCATGATGGCTTTCTGGGACCTGCGTGACTGTCCGTCCATGCTTCCAATGCCCGAGAAGTGGATGTGAGATCAGGCAAGTACGATGAGACATCCGCATTCTCTTCCATTGGGCCTTCCCAATGGCATTGACCGCAGACACCTATACAATTATCCAACGAGAGAGATCGACGTTCGCAAGTCCAAAAGGAGGGATCGGCCCCTCAGACCTTCGGAGAGCAGCGCTTATTGGCTGAAGCCGGCGCCAAATGATCCAATAGCAGGCGAATGGGGGAATCGCACGCTTTCCTGACCCTCTATCATCACCGCCTCTCATGCACAATACCTGGACCTTACAGTGTGATCCAATTGTGATGGCCGCGCGCGTGGGGTATGTACGGCAGAATCTACACAGCTGGAGGCGCAGGTAAGGTATTCTACTGATGTGAGTCTGGCCCTTTCTCTTCTCCTCTCTGGTTCCGCAATCCTTCCTTCTTGTTCAGCTCTTTCTTTGCCTGTTTCATGCGGAGGAGAGCGAGTGCTTGACAGACTGTGTTACGTGCTACACCTACGCGTGTTCTGTGCAGCCCTCGACGCAGCCACTCAGCGCCTGCACCGACCCGGAATCTGGGGCCTGTGCAACACACTCTTCCTGCTTCCTGCTCTCAGGACGTCCGACCTCACGGCGACTGCTCTTCGCATTTCAAGTCTGCCCACTCCAAAGGACGGCGGTTGCGACCGTCGCATATTCTGAAGGCCTCGAATCTCGACCCGGCCCAGGCATCCACGATGAGAGTCTTCTTCGCCTTCGTGTGGCGGAAGCCCAAGGTCATGATCGGCCTTTTGGCCTTTGAGCTTGTTGCGACAGTCGCCTGCTTGGTCCTCATGGGCATCGCGCATCCAAACACATACCGTACAAAGCTATGGCAGAACGGGTTCGACAAAGGCTTCAACAGCTCGCCGAGCTCAATTCTATACGACTATGCGAACTGGAGGCCGGCACATATTCCTCTGATCTGGAGCAGCTAGTGAGTTTGAGCCATCTGTGGAAGTTGTTGCGATCTCGAGACTGACAGTGATATCGCACAGTGGCACGACCTTCAACGTGGTGATCTCCCTGCTCAGCTTGTTCATCTTGCTGGTCAAGAGCTCGCTATATGTGATGCACGTCTTCATTCCAGCGGCCAGTGTCTTGCTGCATGCGGCGCTGTTCTCGTTGTACTGTGTCAGCATCTACAACCAGTCGAGACCGGACCTGAGTGATCTGGAACATCGTATCAATGGTCTGCCGTGGTATCTCAGCAAAGGCTGCAGTTATGCGACTCCTGGCAACAAGGGATACTGCTTGCAAGCGAGGGGAACCTTTGCTGTCACTGTAATCATGGCGTAAGTTGAATTGAGCCTGTACTGTGCTGCATTGCCATCGCTGACAGTCTCATCCAGCGCACTCTACGCCGTCTTCGTTGGCTACTCGATCTGGAGCGCCATCCCAACGGAAGCAGAGAAGGTCGAGCGAGATGCAAACCACCAATCAGACCTGGAGATGAAGAAGATCTCCATGTATGGCATGGACGGAGATATGAGCAAGGAGGATCGAAGGGAGATGAACAGGCAGTTGTTCTTGAACTTGCCCAAGACGCCAAACACTCCCGGCTTTGGAGTGCACAACCCGATGACCCCGAGAACGACGGCGTTCACACAGCTGAATGGTGGAGAGGCTCCGAGCGGTTATCAAGGACGAGCGACGGGACCCAACGCTCCTTTGCCATTTCGAGAGAACTATGGCAATGTGCCGGACGCAAGATGAATAATGGAGGCAGAATGAAGGGTACCAAGATGAACAAGTTTCTACCTAACTAGGTGAATTGAGATCACTTGAGCGATATTATCGCACGGGAGGATAAGAAGATAGCTCCACGATTAATCACGGTTGCTGGCATGATCTTTGCACGTGGCGCATGTCCGCTGTACGTTCACTCCACTACTGATCGAAAAACGTGCGTTGTCATATATAGTTCTAGCGGCCCATCATTGCGGGGCACGAGGTTGTTATTTCTCACGAACCCACGCTCTGAATGAACCGCACGTGAGCCCTCTCAGTCCTCTTCAACTCCACCATCACTGTCACGATATCAAGTCCACGCACCAAACCGAAACAATCGTCTGCAATTAACTCCGCTCATCGACACACGAGCCGACCACAATTTCATCCCTCACCGCCGACGCACATATCCTACTCATATCTTCAACTCGTCCGACTTCAGCAGCATGGAGCAATAGGCAGCTCCACGCCGCTGAGATAACATGTCACTCACTCCCCCATACGACATCACCACCCAACGCGCTCTCACGGATCAGCACAGCCGGTGTTAATCAGAAAGAGCGAGAGAGCAATGGAAAGCCAGGTCGAGCAAGCCATCGAGCTGGCCTTCAACCCCTCCACCGACAACAACACGAAAGCACAGGCATACGACTTTCTCAATCGTCTCAGAGAAGATGCAAATGCCTGGCAGCTCTGCCTAGCGCTGTTCATCCGTCACCCGGCGCCGTCAGAGGTCGTACGGCTGGTGTGCCTTGAGATCGTCAACAGTGCCGTCCAGACACAACGCCTGGATCAGTCCGGTCTGAACGATGTACGGGTTCGCCTGATGGAGTACATCCGGAGGAGATATGGGCAGAGCACGGAAGAGGTGGACACACCTTCGATTCAAAACAAGCTCACACAAACCATCACATACCTCTTCACTTCGCTGTACGCTTCGGACTGGCCAGATTTCTTCGACGAATTCATTGCTCTCGCCGGGCCTCAGAATGCCGCAAGCAACTCTCAGACTGCGGCTACGGTCCTTCTACTCCGGATCCTGAGCTCGATCCACGATGAGATTGCGGATGTCATGATTCCACGAACGGCAGAAGAGCAACGGCGTAGCACAGAGCTGAAAGATCTGGTGCGATCCAGGCATGTGAACAAGATAGCAGCAGTATGGCAGGAGATACTGTCGACATGGACAGAGCTGGATTTGAGCTTGGTGGAAATGTGCCTTCGTACCATTGCGAAATGGGTCAGCTGGATTGACATCTGGTTGGTGATCAACGAGAGGATCCAGAGTGCATTATTGGGCATTGCTGGGCAGCAAGGGACATTCAATGCGGAGAGTAAAGAGGCAAAGGCAAGAGACGCTGCGATTGACACATTCACGGAGACAGTCGGAAAGAAGATGGCTCCTGCGGACAAGGTCGAGCTCATCAACTACCTGAATTTGGGAGCTATTGTGGAACAGCTCGTACAGAGTCCGGCTTTGGGAGAATTGCGAACGACTCCGGATTACGACACTGATCTAGCAGAGACAGTAGCGAAGCTGGTGAACAATGTTGTTTTCGACGTTGTCAAAGCTTTGGACAGTGAAGGCCTTGACGACCAGACTCGGACCAAAGCAGATCAGCATCTGCAGACATTTGTGCCATCCCTCCTCCGCTTCTTCTCCGACGAATACGATGAGATCTGCTCGGCCGTCATTCCTTCCCTGACAGACCTCCTCACCATGCTTCGGAAAGTGAAGAAGGCCAAGGGCGCCTTGCCCGGCCACTACGCAGCAATGCTGCAACCTATTCTGGACGCAATCATTGCCAAGATGAAGTATGATGAGACTGCTTCTTGGGGCGATGAGGACGATCAAACCGACGAGGCGGAGTTCCAAGAGCTGCGAAAACGTCTCCACGTTTTGCAGCAAACAGTTGCTGCTGTTGACGAAAGTCTGTACATCGACACTCTGAGCAACGTCGTTGCGAGCACGCTTGGGCGGCTCAGATCCGGAGAACGTCCAAATTGGAGAGACCTTGATTTGGCATTGTTGGAGATGCACCACTTTGGAGAGCTGGCTATCAAGAACGGCGGACTTTACAACAAGACGAAGCCAACCTCGGAAGCTGCCTCACGTCTGGTGGAGATGATGTCGACCTTGGTGAATTCTGACCTCGCGTCCTACCCGCATCCGGCAGTCCAGCTGCAGTACATGGAGATTTGCGTGCGATACGTGCAATACTTCGAGCAGAATATCACCTCGATCCCTAAGGTTCTGGAGAACTTCGTCACATTCGTGCACAGTGACCACCACAAGATCCGTCTGCGGTCGTGGTACCTATTCCAGCGTTTCGTGAGGCATTTGCGTGGGCAGCTTGCAGAATACGCTCAGACGGTGGTGCAGGCGATCTCTGATCTTCTCACCATCAAGGCGGAGGTGCCATCGGACAGGGATGAAGATGATGTTTCTTCAGACGACAACGCGCAATCATCCGACTCGACATTCACCGCTCAGCTGTATCTGTTCGAAGCCATAGGATTGGTCTCTTCAACAGGCAACGTCCCGGCCGCCACCAAGACTGCTATCGCAAAGTCTGTCATCACTCCCTTGACCTCAGACTTGAGCAACCACTTGCAGCCTGCAAGCAACGGCGACGAGAGATCTATGCTACAAGCCCACCATGTCATCATGGCTCTCGGATCGCTCGCGAATGGCTTCTCCGACTGGACACCTGGTGTCTCTACGGGAGGACCACCTCCAGTCGAGGTCGCTCAAGAATTCGTGAGCGCCAGCGACAGCGTGCTCATCGCGCTCGAGAATCTTAAGAGCCATTCCGAGCTCCGTGCAGCCGCTCGTCACGCTTTCTCCCGCTTCTTGGGTGTGCTCGGCGCTCACGTTCTGCCGCAGCTTCCTCGATGGATCGACGGTCTCCTCTCTTCCGCGTCATCCAACGACGAAATGGCAATGTTCCTTCGCACTCTTGGTCAAGTCGTCTATGGCTTCAAGACCGAGATCTCAGACATACTCGACCAACTTCTTTCTCCACTCTTCTCACGCGTCTACTCCGGTCTCTCCCAGACCGCCGCCGGCACCGACGATGAGATTCAACTCCGCGAGCTTAAGCGCGAATACCTCAACTTCGTCCTCGTCATCCTGAACAACGATCTGGGTGCCGTTCTCGTCTCACCAAACAACCAGCCCATCTTTGATAACTTCATCACCTCGGTCACTCGCTTCTCCTGCGATCCAGCCGATCCACAATCCGCTCGTCTCGCATTCTCAGTCCTCGTCAAAATGACCTCTCTCTGGGGCGGACCAGATATCGCGCTAGGCACCGACACAGCTCCATCTCCCGCCCTTCCTGGCTTCGACAGCTTCATTCTCTCGCAGTTCGCTCCTCTGCCGTGGACGCTCGTCTCCGCGGATAAGGTCAACTCCGGCGATGCCCAAATGCGCGCTGTCCTGCAGGAAGCTGCGGGCCTGCAATGGTATATTCTGCGGAAAGTCGGCGCGACGTACCAAAGCCAGTTGATCTCGGAGCTGAGGACGTTGGGCGCGAGTGAAGAAGGCATGCAGGAGTACGTGAAGAACATGGCTGGCGACCTCTTCGCCTTCAGAAAGTTCTTCATCGGGTTCTTGCAGGGCGGAAAGAGGTGAAGGGGAGAATTGAATGAAATTTGCATGAGTGTCGGTCGTGGTCGAGACGGCCATTTCCCACCGTCGTTGCATCTTTTGGCGTCACGGACGAAAAGTGCGAAAGACTACCCTCCGTCGCCGTCATGGTGGAATAGTGCATGTAGCGAGCTCAGTATCAAAGACCTTGCCAAATCACCTCTTGCATTTGGTACATGTGTAATTTCTCTCTGTCTACGCGACTTTGTCAGTCCGGAACCTGACAAGTTGTCCATCACTCGAAACTGACATGATGGACATCGTCAACAGCCTTCACCGCCTACCTCTCGGATCTTCGTCGGGCTACCTCTTGCTCATACGATATGACGAAGGGCAGTAGTGAAGGGAGGCTTGGAGTTGCCGAAGCTTTGACTTCCAACCTGAATCGAGTCGAAGTTGCACGAGTCCGCGATTGTAATCGGACATCGTTTCTTTGCTTAATTTACTTCCTTTCTATTTTCTCTGTATCCCAGCGCCTCCTGTGCTGCGGCAGTCTGGTCACCATCCCATCCGTGTTCCGTGCTTCCTCACATGCATATCTCGATCCACAAGCCTTTTTTTTTCCACACGGCCGCGTCCGCCTTCCGGATCCGCGATATTCTTTCCGTTCCACCTGGCCACTTTGCCCCTGTGACGATGCTGACGGTGGACCCCGGGGAAAGTCACGATGTCCCATGGTACGGCCGTAGTAGCGCGGTCCTTGCCATCCTGGATCGAGTAGGGCTGTCCCTGCTCGTGGTAATCCTGCTCTGACGCCAAGACCAGATGGCTCCCCCCAGGGCCGTTATATCACCCGCGATCTCGCCGAGTCACACGTCGGAACACCTCGTAACGATGCTCGTGTGCGCACGCACGTAGGCGGCGACTCCGTGTGGCGGTTCGCGCGCTCGCTGACAGAAAGTTTGGGTGCTTCTTTGGGCGCAATTCGCACCCGATCCCGAAATGAGGCCTTGTGGGAAAAATCCGGCGCCGAACATGCTGGACCTGGACCCGTCCGTCATACCATCTGCGGGTGTCCCATATGACCCATGCCACCGTGGCAGCCGCGCTCGTGACGCTTCATGTTGCTGCGCACGGAAAAGGCCTTGCCGCAGCCGGAATGTGGACACTTGAACGGCTTTTCGCCGGTATGGCTGGGGGGGGGGGGTTTTAGACTCGGGGGGCGTAGGTGTGGATTTTCAGACTCGAGGGCCGGCTGAAGGCTTTGTTGCACGTCGGGCAGATGTATCGGTCCTGCGACTGCGGGAAGGTGGCTTGTGATGACGGACTGATGTAGTGATGGTGTTCCCATGGGTTGCTCGTTGCGGCTTGCATGGGCATTGATGTGTTGGGTGGAAAGTTTGATGGCAGCGGTCGCTGTTGGTAGATCCCTGACGGTGGTAATGAGTATGCTGAGTCGGCTGGCGAGTAATAAGGTGGCGCTGCTCCTCCGCCGGGTGAGCTCGTGTAGGATGATGAAGTCTGACGTCCGTTCATGTAGGGCGATGTGTTGGGTTGGGACGGGACCGATGTGCGCTTCATCATCTCCACTTGACTCGTCCTTTGGTCCATGGGCTCGATGTTGTTGATTGCTGATCCGACGAAGTATGGAGGTCCTGACATGTTGGTTGGAGATGCGATCGTAGCGGGACTTTGTGTGCGCTCAAGCACGGAATCGGTGCGCAGTTGTGGTGCCACTGTGACAACACTGCGCGGACTTGATGTGCTTTGGTCCTGTGCTGCTCTCGATTGCGGCGAAGGTTGTCGTGGCTGTGAGGTCTGATCTGATTGCGATGTTGGCGATCGTGCGTGCTGGACACCTGAGTGGTGATTTAGCAAACGCGCTCGAGACTGCGCAAGTTGCACCACGATCGACTTACCTTGTTCTTGACCTGGACGATCAGCGATCCCTAACAGATTCGATATCGATGGTAATGAAGGCTTGTTGCGACCATCCTCGGACGTTGGAGACCGGGACTGTGGAGGCGATCGACTGGCACGCTGTTGTTGATGAAGATGTTGTGGTTGCTGTGGTTGTTGTGGTTGTTGTAGCTGTTGCGGCATGGATGTGTAATTGGCGTATTGGTTTGACGCCAAATGATGGGAAATTTCTGGTTGGAACTGGTGGGTGCGGTTGGGATACATGGCATACTGTTGGTGGTAGCCTTGATATCCATCTCGGACCGGATACGCCATTGTACCGACGACAGCCATTCAAGCCAGAAAGTGATGTTTCGAAGGGAAAATTTGTGTGAGTGAGGAGGCTTGAGATCGAGAAGCGGCAATGTTTGAGTCGACGGGAGGCAAGGAGGATGACGATGGCAAAGTCTTGCACGTTTTCGTTCTTTCCAGGATCGATCTTGATTGACTGACTTGGTATCGAGGTCGATTTGGGATAATAGCAGAACACCGAGGTACGGAAAGCGGAGAGGATTGTTGTCGAAGCAAGTCAAAGGATCCGATCGAGTGGGAACACGAGCAGGAAGTAGGGCTCGAGGTTGTTGATGTCGTAGTTTTGGGACCGAAGGGTGCGAGGCACAGCAAGCAATAAGCTCCGCGCTGGCATAAGGCCGTAAATTGAAAGTACCGTCAAGGGAAGAAGCGGCACACGCACTAGTCTCGCGGTTTGCAGGAAGAGAGGAGGGCCCTGGTCTGAACGGACGGCGGTAGGCCACGCTTGACTACTGCAAAACAAGGTGACCCAACTGCAGGCTCACAACCCTTCCGCAGGAACCTGCCAAAACGTGCGTGGTGCGAGGCTAGACATGCTGACTTGCGGGTCGATCCTTGCTGCTAATCTATCGGCTCGGGAGCATCACCGTTCGAGGCACGACAAACGAACGCCGCCCAGCTAGTTGCAGAGAAGGATGCAATGGAGATCGACTAACAAACGTGGGCCGCCAAAGCGAAGTTGTCCTCGCTCAGACTTTACACCAGCATTCGCACGAGGCATCTCGGCACCGATGGCGTCCAGAGCTCGACTTTTATGTACGTCCATCTACCGTGATTCGATCAGATGTCACGATAATCATCGGGATGCTTCACCGTGCGGCACAAGCAAGATCTACCATCCTTCATCCGGCTATGTCTGCCGCGCTCTCACTTCGGTCCATTGCCACCAGCTTTCTCCGCAAAGACGATCCGACTGCCTGTCGGGATATGTCATGAGCATGAGGCATCTCGGCCCTTTACTCCGACATTTGAGCGTCGAAGGGATGGGCCGGTGCACACGGTGATCACTGAAGATGGGTGACCTTGCTTAGGATGCGATAGGGTCAGGGAGCAGGGTGTCAGGCCAGATCTGGAATGGCATGGAAGGATTCCAGGACTTGATCCTCAACCTGCTACACTTCGCTCCCGAGGTGGAGCCGTCACTTGTTGCAACGCCTGGCAGTGACATTCTATCGACCTGTCATTGCTGTGTTGCGTCGACGGTGGAGCGACCGCACAAGTGGACAGGCAGACAGGGTCCGATAACATGAACTGTAAGTGCTAACCGACGCGGACAATGCCGTCGGACTGCGGGAACCACAAGCGTGGCGTACGCCGCATGGCCCAGTCGACGCCGGGGCACCACGCTCATCGTTCACATCGTTGCTTCCTTCGCCCCGCCGCGGGTAGGATATGGAGCTTGGCTCTCCGGTGTGATGAACAGCCGCTCTGCATGGTCTTGCCGTTGGCTGATCCACCGACCCCATGATGATCTCCGCGAGTGGCACAAAGCGGCCTGCATCATTGGGTAAGACGCAGCTGTGCCGTGTCGTGGGAAGTCGCGTGCATGAAGCCAGATCTTGCCGATATCCAAGTGCTGATGAGAGCAAGAGAAGATGCGCCAGACAATAATGAGACGCGTGTCAATCTCACTCAAAGATCACGGCAATTCGCATATGGACCGCACACGGCAGATGGCAGCGCGAGATCCCTGGGCGACGACAACAAGGCAAGGCCTGATGTGGTGGGTGAAAGGGATTTGCTCTAAGCGACGTCGTGTGTGGCTGACGCATGCGTGCAGTGCGTGTCGATCGCCCAACGTGGCAGCGGCAGGGATCTGGCGCTTCGACCATGGGAATCATGATCACCGTCCCCACTCCACCTTCGATTGCCTTTTCGAATCCCTTTCCATCCCAGACTCTCGAACGCTTCGTCTGGCACAACTTGCTGGTTCGGCATACCAATCACGGTATCAGCAGTCTGCAGGTCAAAACTCACTCCATTTTTTTGGCGCCCATCTCCCGAGCTTTTGCCCGAGCAGAATTGTCCGCTTTGGTGATACATGCCTTGCCCAGCTACCGAATAAAGCGAGCAAGGGGCCCCTGCAACCTGGCGCACAAATGCGCACAATTTACTGCTGTTCCATTTTGTGCCCATTTATCATCAACCGAATCGGCGAATCCATCGACATAAAAGTCCCCTAGAAGGCCAGGGTATGCTTCGGTTGCAGAAGACATCCGCAATGCCAGCGATCGCCCGTGCTAAGCCAGGATGGGAACAAAGTCCGATGCAAAAGGACGTCCGGTGTATGGTCGACCTAGTGGGTATGGGAAAAGATAGCTCGAACGGTAGTTGAAAGTACATTTCCGAGGCAACGGTCTGCCTCTCCTTGCCTATGCTTGTCTTGAACCGTCCGAATACCGACGACGCGTAACAAGTGCAGTCGAGGGCTTGAGCTCCACGACTCATGGCCTTGGAATACACATTTGCGCCGCGGCCAGATTGCTTCATGAAAGTCTTCGTGCCACGGTCTCTCCACAATACGTTCAAGTTTCATCTACAGTAGATCCACGTGGCGAGACGTGTGACACAAAGACGATCCAATATCGCGAGTGCCATGTGGCGATGCATCATCGTGGAAGCATGGCTAAATCCGGCACAAGCAGTAGTAAGGAGACGACCCAAAGTCTCACTCCCAAAACGAGCAGAGCCATGGTTCACCAAAAGTTCGTGACGAAGACGATCCCGAGCATTGTTCTCGCGGCGCGACCATCACATCTCTCTTGCTTGCTCGGACCTTTTACGCGCGAGAGAAGCCCGCGGCGACGATCCCCTCCCGGCCCAGCTCGTAATCATGCTGACACTAGTCGAAGTATATGCTTAGTAGGCATGCACGCATGTTAATTCGCATGCAATCGGAGACGCCTCCTACAGGATGATCCTTGGCACGATCATCCGATGCAGTTCTTCTCGAAGCTGGAGGTGTCGTTCGGTCTTCATTCTCCGAAATCTTTCCAGACCCGCAACGGAGTGCCCTCCCAACAAGGCCGCTTGGATGCCTGCACAACGTCCACCGGGCCACTCATGCGGCTCTTGGCATGACAGGCGAAATTCTCATGGCAGCCGTGCCTTTTTGTACAAGGTTGGCGCGGCCATGACCTCTTGTGGACTAGCGATCGGCATCAGTGTGGGAAAATCACCCAGCCGAGCGGAGGCTAGTGGCATGATGAAAGGATCCAAGGATCGACCGGCAACCTTTTCCTTCTAGGGTTGTGCTGGATGTGCTTTCAACGTCTGCGGCGCTGCGGCGTGTGAAACATTGTCGCTGTGAAAGCCGACGGTTGGCTCGTCTTTCATCACCAAACACAACACCCGACCCCGGTAACTCCAACGTACTCGTCCTCCTGTTCCGCCATGCAAGGTCGGCTATCGTGTGTACACGACGTAGCAAAGACCCTTTCATAAATGACCAGGTTACGCAGGAGAAACGTGGCAGCCCAGACTTTTCGGTCGTGCGTAACATGGCGAGAGGATTGATGAAATGGCAGTGCATTGAGGGCTGCTTGTCTATCCGTCGGTGCTACATGTCATTGATGACAACGTAGACACCGAGCTGGCGTCCGCGTCAAAGACCGGCACAGTACGGTATCTCGAATTGGCTTCAAAGAACTCAATCCGTTCCTTCAGTTGCCGTCAACTATGCTGTCTCTTCCGTCATGCTTCCAGACCGCGGAGAAGAATCCTTTCTCTCCTGCAGTATATGCCTCTCAGCACTTCGCAACACTTGTTCGCATGGGCGCCGCGTATATCACGCCGCCGATCCTAACAACCACGGTGGCTCAGAAACAGCCTTGATCCATCCGGCTTCTTCTGAGGGAACACCCGCCTGCAATTGATCCTCGTCGCCACGTTGTCTCTCACAGCCGGACTGGTCGAACCAGAAAATCTACGAAACGCCCTGAAATAAACCAATCAACTCGGTCTGCAGCATCGTGCCCACTCGGATGCACTTCGAACAATGGATGCCACATGGGCGTACTGTCGTACGACGCAAGTCACACCGCACACAACATGCCAATGGGTTGCATGCGGTACCAGGTGGAACGTGTTGGCTGTCTCCCGACCAACGATCGAGGGAGTCGTGGAACCGCATTCATCTGCTTTGTCTGACACCCTACCATTGGATGCTCCACATAAATCGGAACAGTCCACCGCCAGAGTCGTGCAATAGCCCGTTTCGACCGGTTCGTTGTGTCCAGCTCCGATGTGCATTGTGCCATGCACACCTTGAGCTTTAAAAGCGCGAAAGCAGAGGATGGCTCGACGGTCAAGATGCATTGTCATGCTATTCATGCCCAAATTTTTCATGTCAATCCGTCATTGAGTCCATTGGAAGATCATGTCTTGTCATGCCGTGTACGTCCACAGCCGGCCGTGAGACTGTGACATCTGACCAGCGAGCACGCAGTAGATGTCAGAATCTCCTCCTTGGTTGCAAGTCTGGAATATCATCAGTTGATGAGAACAATGACTTGGTCCGGGAGCAGGTCGTCAGGCTCGTAAAGAGTGCTGTGACAGTTGTGCTTCGTCAACGACACGTTGCTCGCTGATCGCCAAACACATAGCAGTTGACGCTGTGAAGAGTGTAAGTCCTTCTGATGAATGGCCCTCCTTGCGTCAATTGCGCTCTGGAGTGACGCTTTCTCAATGCATAGAGCTGAATTCTTGGCCCATATCGCAACGATGTCTCCATGGACGTCTGGCATCAAGCAGAGGATGGGAGGTGATAATGACTCTCCGTTGGATTCCGAGCCAGGATGGTGAATCGTGATAGAACCCATTCAAAATGAAGGAGTCCACGACTTTTGGCTTCTCACCTTCCCGATCCGGCTAAGTAACATCATACATTGACGACACGACCCTCGGGACCGTACGTAGACCGCCATCATAGAGCGTCAAATCTGTGACTGCACGCATCGCAACTCAGCAGAATGGAGAAAGGCGACCTGCCCAAGTACAGCGTCACAGACGAGTACCAATACCAACCATTACGTCGCCGACGTCAAATCAAGAAGCGCCTCGCCAGCGCCGCCTTGATCTGTCTTGGCTACCTCTTATATTCACAATGGTACACTCATCAGCAAGGAGCTGCTCCGTCTCTACTCTCTATCGAACGCCTCGAGGCCGATCATGCAAAATGTGCTCAACTTCGCTCCGTCCCAAAGGATCCGAGCGGGCCTCGCGACCGCAATGCTCGATTCGTTGATGGCCACAACCCCGTCCTCATTCGCAATGCCACTGTCTGGACTGGCGAGCCGAGCATATCTGTGACGGAGGCCGAAGCTCGCGAGGGCAAAGGCTACGCCTGGACTCCATCCGATGTACTGCTTGAGAACGGTCTCATCATCCGCGTGGAGCCAGAAATCCCGGACCACGATCTTCCAAAAGATTGCGAGGTCATCAACGTCCATGGCCGTCAACTTACCGCTGGTATTGTCGACATGCACTCGCACGCTGGTGTTGATACTCTTCCCAATTTGGAGGGGTCCTCGGACGACAACGAGTTATCCAACGATATCACACCTTACGTCCGGTCACTTGATGGCCTAAACCCACTTGATCCGCAGATTCGTGTGATCATGTCCGGCGGTGTGACAACTTCGCTCATCTTACCTGGTGAGTATCAAGGATGAGAAGCAGGCCCGGGCACTTCTTGATCCAAGTACCAAGAGGTCTGTCACTTGACTAACCGTTTCGCTTCAAGGCAGTGGCAACAATATAGCCGGTCAGGCATACGTAATCAAGCATGCTGTAGGCAAGGAAGCTGGCAGGTCGGAGCTGAGCATTGAGAGCTTGCTTGCGGACCCGGAGAAGAACCATCGATACATAAAGATGGCCTGTGGCGAGAACGCTAAGAACGTCTACGGACAAGCAGGTCGTGGATTCGGACCTTTCTCTCGATTGGGAGAAGCATGGTACTTCCGCCGGTCCTTTGAGAAAGCCAGAAAGTACAAGGAAGCCCAAGACGATTGGTCAGTCGACCGTTCCCTGAGCTCATTGACTCAGTGTATCTTTTGACACGATGCACTATCCTGTGCTCTGAAGAGAACCTACAACACGAGAATGTGCTGACAAAATTAGGTGTGCGGCAGCGGATCGATTTGGTGCGAAACAAATGACAACCTACCTGCCATCTGAACTTGAATGGGAGACACTCTCGGCAGTGCTACGAGGCCAGGTCTTCGTGAACACCCACTGTTACAGTGAGCTTCTTCGAGTATCCTCTCCGGTCTTTCAAAGCATTACCACTGACGCCGGCTCTTCGCAGCGATCCCCGATCTCGAGAGCTTTATCGGCTACACCAACGAGTTCAAGTTCCCTATACGTGCATTCCATCACGGCCATGCTACGCCGTTCGTTCCAGAGGTTCTCAAACGAGCGTACGGTGGAAGACCTCCGGCTGCCGCTCTCTTTGCCGACAATATGTACTACAAGGTGAGAGGAACTCGGATTCACGGCTAGACTCAGCGCTGACAGAGAACCAAGGCTGAGTCTTATCTTGCCACTGAGCAAGCTGGGAAGATGCTTTACGAATCTGGGCTCACGCCAGGTATGGTTGAACCCCCGTGCAAATTGCTCAACTTTCGATACTAAAGGTGTCCAGTGTATGTGTCCGACAACCCGGTCCTCAACGCACAGCATGTTGTGTTCGAGGCCGCCAAAGCACACAGGAATGGTCTAAAGTATCATGTTGCCCTTGCTGGTGTCACAAGTGCCTCTGCTGAACTGCTCGGGCTGGGGGAGAGAATCGGAAAAGTGAAGGCGGGCTTCGATGCCGATGTCGTCGTATGGGATTCGGTACGGCTGATTTACCAGAACTATGGTTGCGGGCGTACTGACTGTTCATGATAGGATCCGCTTGCTGTCGGCGCCACGCCAATCCAAGTCTTCGTCGACGGAGTCGCCCAGTTCGAGGAGCCTGTCAAGCTGGACAAGCCGTTGACACCGCCCCTTGGTCCATCGACGTTCAAGGACCCGTCACTGAAATTGGACGAGGTAAGCGACCTCATCATCACTGGAGTCACTCGCGTTTTGCTCTCCGGCCACGAGCAGACCCTCGATGCCAATGCTGGCAATGTCGTAGTCACGAACGGCAGCATTGTCTGTATGGGAGCATGCGAGTCCCACATTTCAAAGTCGGCGAACGTTATGCATCTCCAAGACGGTCACATCGCACCCGCTCTGACTGCATTCGGCTCTCTGCTTGGTCTAGAGGAGATCGCTTCCGAGCGTGACACACAGGACGGTGCCAATAACGAGGGTTCCTGCAGCAGAGCGATTGACGGCTTGAAGTTTGAAGGTAAAGGTCTCGCCGCCGCATTCAACCACGGGGTGACCAAAGCCATCTCTGCGCCGAAATTTGGCTCCTCTTGGCGCAAAGGCGTGAGTGCAGGATTCCGAGTTGCAGCTAAGCATGCCCTGGAGAAGGACGCGGTGTTCGCACCTCTGATCGCTCTGCATTACACGATGGCCAGAGGACAGAAGACTCCTTCGACCTCCAGCACAGTTGCGGACTTGAAGTACAAGCTCCTCGGTGCTGTGCACGACTCGAAGAAGTCGGAGGATTGCACGGACGAAGACTTGTACCTGTCCCAGGTGGTGGCTGGCAACATGTCTTTGGTGATTGGCCTTCATTCTGCGGACACTATCGCTTCTCTGCTGCGTTTGAAGACCGAAGTCGAAGCCGTCATGGTCAAGGAGTCTTCCTCATCCAGCGCACACCTCCGGCTCGTCCTTGTTGGCGCTGCCGAGTCTCATCTCCTCGCGGAGGAACTCGCCGCCGCCAAAGTGGGCGTCTTCCTTGCTCCGCTGTTCTCCTATGCCACGACTTGGGACCAACTCCGGGCTTTGACAGGAGCGCCTCTCACCAACGGCACTGCCATCGACGTGCTGCACGCCGCTGGTGTGAAGGTAGCAATCGGCGTCGACGAGGACTGGGAATCGAGGGACTTGTACTTGCAGGCAGGCACCGTACTGGTCAATGGAGGTGGTCAGATCAGCGAAAAGGAGGCTTTGGGCTTCGTGGATCGCAACATTTACGACATTCTTGGACTTGAAGAGGAAGCTGGAGAGAAGTTAAGCGAATTCGTGGTCAGCGAGGGGAGCCCACTGACGATTCAAGGCCAAATCAGGGCCGTGGCGGATGGTAGGGGCATGGTCAGGATGTTGTGAGGAGGTTCTTCGGATTCGTAGAACTAGCAGAATATCGGAAGATTCCCAGCCGTCCTTTATGCACGGCCCTATCGTCCTGCTACATTACCCGCACGCTTCCCTGTACGCCTATATTGCCCGTCCTGCTAAAGTAACCTGCACCCTTACTTGTACGCCTACTTCATCGTCCTGCTAACGCAACCTGCACCCTTACTTGTACGCATAAGTCGTCGTCCTGCTAAACTGACCTGCACGCTTGCCTGTACGCCTATTCTGTCGTCCTGCTGTGTTATCTGCACGCTTACCTGTACGCTTATTTTGTCGTCGTGCTATGTTAGCAACGCCTCCGCATAGGCGCACTGCTGAGTTACTCATACACCTACATTCGCTTTGATCACTATGTTCTCCTGCCTTACCTACATAGGTGGGTATCGGCACCCTCCGCTAGTTTTGTCCCGCCGATTCTGTTCCAAAGAACGAGGAACCTACATGGATTAGGAATACGGACAGACATGAACAGAGAATTCGAAGCGCTTGTATACAGGTCTTCTACGGAAACAAAGCAACGCTTGAGACGATTAGATCGCAGAAAGGTTGCCGAATTTCTCCTGTAACATGAATTAGCACATCGGCCTTTACACCTACGCCAGAAATGGAATGAACGTACCTGGTAGCCTGGAACCATCCATCGGCCTTTGGAAATGAGCTGTTCGGTGCGCTTGTCGATATCCGAGCGAGCAGCGGCGACGTCGTCCTACGAGCAGAGCTGTTAGCCGAAATACAATCACGTGACACCACGGCATTCTCAACAGAATGCCGACATCTCTATTTAAACGCACCACTGTGAGCTCGTCGAATGGACGAGCGGATTGGATGTTCTCCAATGTCTTGTCCAAGTCCTTCAGCTCAGCATCCACCTTGCCCTTGGTCTCCTCGGCGCTCTTGATAGCCTGAGCCTCGAAAGCCTCAATGGCCTTGAGCTGCCTCTGCACGTCGTATTTCTTCGGCTGGAATGACGTGAATTGTTTCTCGATGTCGTTGATCACGTCCTGGTTCTTGAGGATGCTGCGGTATTGGGAGAAGTCGACAGTTTGGGACTGCTCGGAGAGCACCTGGACCTTGCGGCGCGCATCATCGTTGCGCTTCTTGAAGTCGGAGAGTGCGGCAGCAGTCTTGCCTCGGAGGCCCAGTTTGGCACCAAGGTTGGCCCAGTCGATCTTGAGCGCGGCAGAACGCTGTGTCGTGTGTTAGTGAACGTGTTCGGGAGACTGAACACAGAGGGCCATTGGGCGGTAAGAGTCGTTGTAGGAGTGCTCGGATCGGGTTGGGCTGGTGCTGAAATATGTTTGCATTCGATGACAACGTACCGTGGCCGCCATTGTGAAGATTGGTGAGTGGTTGTGAAAGCAAAGTCTCGTTGACGTTGTGAGGTGCTCTTGCGAGAAGTCGGAAGTCGTCCGAAAGCTTGCCGGAATATCACGTGATCGGGACGAGTTGAAGAAGAGCGTCAATCGAGTTCCCCTACCTCACACATCGGAACGGCATGCGATTATCATACTCGTGCGACTTGTGCTCGCAAGCATATCGACAGGAGCGTGGCATTCTAGAAAGCTTCGCACAAAAACTGCTGGCCACAGTGCCGGGTGAATACATGAGGAAGGGACGAGAATGCGAGATCAAACTGGCTGCAAGACGCCCGCCATATTGGCAAGACTGCATCAACCATTGGATTTGATACATTTTGTCGGCCAGGGCAGGCGACCGCTTCGTCCTTCTGAAGGTCCGTGCAGTCAGAGAGCCCTTTCTGAGTTCCCGCATACCCATCGCTCGCTGTGTGCGACAATGCCTATATGCTCAGCGCCATGATACTGTTGACGATGTCGTTGTCGTTCTCCTTGAGAGCCTTGACGGCCTTCTTCCGGCTAACGCTGGCTTGTGCCATGACAAGCTCAATGTCCTTGGCCTCGAGACCGGTGTCATCAACCTCCTCACCGTCATCCTCCTCCTCCTCAGCAGCCTTCTTGCCAGAATCGCCCTCAATAGCCTTGCCCTTGTCGGCACCCTCGCCGGAGTGGTCGTGCGAAGCCTCGTTGGCGGACTGGGCCGCGAGTTGCTGAGCAGCAGAGGCCTGGGCCTGAGAGTTGAGATCCTCAATCTTGGCCTCGCCGAAGATGCTGTGATCAGGTCAGTCTTTGCATCCTGTTCCATTCATCTCGACAATGCCTTACATCCAGGTGTTGCTGTTTGGGGACTTGTAGACATCCGGGCTGCTGATAACAAAGAGGATGTTCTTGGGTCTCCGAAGAGTGACACGGGTGATTCCCTCAACGTGCTTCAGACCGAGCTTCGCAATCGCCTTGCGTGCCTTCTTCTCGTTCCTACTGTGCACAGCGACCTGAGCACCAGCTGGGATGTTGGCATCACCACCCTCCTCATCCGAGTCCGAGGACTCCTCCTCTACATCCTGCACCTTCTGCTCCGGCTCGTCGACAATCTCTTCCACGCGTGGGTTGGCCATTTTCGCTGGTGTTCGAGGGTTGGTTGGTTGAGCTTCGTAGCTGATCAGCTGTCTGCAATCGTAAAGTTCAACTTCGGCAGTCGAAAATCGCGTGCGAACTTTGCGCAGTCGAGGACGTCGGGGTGAGGGGTTTGTGAATTGCTGCAGGATCGTACTCACAGTTTTGAGAACGTACAAAAGCTGATTCGATTTCGCGGTGGTGTTTCAGCTTCAATCTTGGAGTGAAGTGATCAATCGAGGTGCAGGTTCGGCTTGGCGCAGTGTGGTGTGTTCAATCATTAATGCCAAGGCTTTACGTTTATGTCACAGAAGAACGCTCCCGTCGGTCTTCAACAAGAGCAAGTTGAAGGTAGTACGGACGTCACGGAGATGATCACAGAATTGAACTTGAAGCCGTGTCACAGGCCATGCATTTGAAGCGCTATCAAAAGCCCGAAGAGAGCTATTTCACCCCCATTTCGCCAGTCTGATCGCCGAACGATCGTCCCTCGACCGTCTGCGTCTGAGCCTGTTGCTTTTGCGACGTATTCGAGGTTTGAATGTTCGCGCGGTTTCAGAAGTACAACGCCGGTTTTGTCGCAACTTATGCGCTGGCCTTGGCCTGAGCGATGGCCTTGCGGACCTCGAAGCGAGCCTGGTGAGGTATGTCAGCAAGAACGTATCGAACTGCAGCGTGCAGAGAGTATGTGGTGCAGCAGGGCATGGAGCAGTTATAAGCCTGACTGATCCGTCCCTGTGCCCTGCTACCTTCCCATGTCTCCTCATATCAAAACGTACCTGCTTCCTCAAGCGCATGACCTTGAAGCGCTCGAAATCGTTCAACTTCTTCCTCCGCGATGCCTTCTCCATCTTCTTCGCGTAGGAGCTTCCGGTCCACTTCTCATCCACACCAGCGGCGTCCCATTGCTTCTTCAGCGCGGCGGATCCAGCAGCTCTTGGGAGCTTGGGGATGACGATGTTGGTGAGGGAAACGGCGGAAAGAGGAGTGGCGTGGCGTGCGACAGCGAGTTCAGCCTTGGAAGATGGGCCGTCCACGAGGACCTGCAAGGGTGTAAGTCCACTATTCTCTCTGCGCCTGCCTCATTTGCCATTTCCATATCCTGCATTTCTCGTTCGGTATTCGGGCGGTACGTACGCGCTTGTGGTCGATGATCTGAACGATGGCAGCGGTCCTGCCGGCGTATGGGCCGGAGTAGAAAAGGACGACACGGCCGACCTCGACCTGTCTCCAATTGCTGGCGGTTCTGTGCGGCAGATGGTCAGTCTGGGACATTCATTGTGTTAACCGTGTGCAGAGCAACGTACACATCAACGTCACCCATTCTGCCGGTTAGTTGTGAATGTCGTGAGGTGTTTTGTGGGAATTGTCGTCGCTGCGATGTTCGAGATGGTTGGAATTCTTCCGAAGTGCATCGTGGACGGGCTGTGCCGAAACGCCAAGATGCAGGCGCGCTAGTGCAGCTCGACTTCCTTTTGCAACTTTTCAGTTTTGCTCTTCACACCTTGACCCACGAACATGGCGTTTGAAAAAATGCACACAAGCCGCCAATCGAGGAGGTGGCATTGAAGTCCTTCATCATCAAGCTTTCACTCCTCACTCCGCGACCAGGTAAGCAGACGCGATCGCATTGTTTCCTCGCTTTCCTGATGATATAATTTGCGTTGGAGCGCTGCCGCTGGAGTTACACGCCTGTTTCTCAGACAGCACAGCAGCGATGACATTCAATTCTTACATATGCTGATCTCCCCTACCTTTCTCCACCTCGCTGCACGCAACACACATTGCCTTTCGAGCCTTTGCTAACAGCTCATGGCAGATCCGAGACAGACTTACACTTGAACCTTCGCCTCATACCCGAGGATTTTTCGAGATGCAAATCTTACGAGGTACGTTGACTTTTCTTCCCTTCAGCACCTCTCCTATGACGACAACACAGCACTAGATAGTAATTGACCTTCGGGTATGATACTTTTTTACACCAAGATCACTGAGGCATACCTTCTCTCGCACATTCCTGCATCGAGTCTTCGAATTTGCTTCCGCTAACAATTCAATCTCGAACAGTATCATTGCACCTTCCACCACCGACTGTACACTCGCATCCCCTCCCCCCACCGACTGTACACTCGCATCCATGAGATATCGAGGCACGCGTCGTGCTGCTCGCGCCCAGAGAAATCCAGTGCTACAGCAGCGTCATACAGCGGTGTACGGTAAACGGACCACCGACCAGGACGCGCCTCCAGATGCCGCCTCTCAATCCTCAACGTCACGCACGCGAAAGCGCCGACGTCGAGATGTGCCACGGTCACTTTTGGAAGAGATGCCGGCTGAAGTGGTGCAGCTGATCTTCGAGTACTCGGCAAATGTCGATCTTCCCTTGACATCCGCTGTTATGGCAAGAAAGCTCCGCAAAAGTCCTCATCTGCAACGCCAACTCACTGATCGACTGCTCGATCCCGTGCTGGGATTCGAGGATGCTACTCAGACTGCGCCTCATGCTGTCCTTACTGATGCCACCCGGCTACTCAACAGTCGCTTCATGACCTTCGGTTTCTTTCAGGCATGGTTGCAATCACGCTCCACAGTCATATCGGTCGATGACAAAGACTTTGCTGCACTCACGTGGTCATTGAAGTGGTCTGCGCTCTGCCCCTCACCTGGTCTGCTACCTCCCGACAAATTGTTACGTTCACCGTTTTCGGCGGACAAGGTCAGCTTTCTGAAAGTTTTCGCCGATCACATGAATAATATTGTCGAACACGACACCGCCTACGGTGAGATCGCCTACGAGGGCTTGATGCATGCCATTCAACAGCAACAGTTGGATGTCGTGACGATCCTTCTCAGCTTGGGACTTCGTACTTCCACAGAGCTGTTGCGGGTCGCCGTCACAGAGGCTGGTTGCGACGAGGACTTAGTCCGCCTGCTGACTGGTCATGTAGAACCAGAGGACAACGTCGACCTTCTCGATCCCGTCTTGTGGGCTTGGGCTGAACAGGCTCGAGCAAGTGGCAATGCAAAGGGCGATTGGCTCATTGCATTTCTGAGGGAATCGCAAAGGTGAGGACGTTGTCGCTGTCGCTCATACACTTCTATAACATGGATACCACACCAATACTTGGCGGTCGCCTGCATCATTCGCGCCTCTTGTGACAACCATTGCTATGCATTCAAATCGTAAATACTGTCGTCTACTTCGTGCGCCGACGAAGGCTGGTTGAAAGTCACTGAAATCCGCCCTGAAGCGACGCTGTTCCACCGTTCTATGCGAACCCGCAGAGATATCATGAAAGCCAAAGATGCACCGAGATGGCAGAAATGGGGGATAGCAGAACCCTTTTCGGCAGGCGAGCCCAAGGTGATCGCAATTGACGCCGCACCCTCGTCACCTACGTCTTCCGGAAGCAGAATGCATGGTAGAAATACGCCGCCTCTCTCTCTGGCTTTGTGACCAGCAACCCCTTGTCACCCTGGCTCCGATCGCGGCTCAAAACCTTCATCCTCTCGGCCAGTATGCCCAGCTCCCGATCTTCAGACTCATCCTCCAACACGCCCCTGAAGCCTTTGCGGTACTGCAGCTCGAGTCCGTAGTCCTCGGCCAGCGCGCGGAAAGCCTCCCACGGTACGACGAATTCCGCTGCGTCGACGGCTTCCTCGAGCGAGTAGTGGTAGCGCCACCCGAACGGTGGGCGGAAGATGCCGTCACGAGGGAGTGGCTTGTTGGTGAGCGGCTGCAGGCGAGGGAATCTCACTTTGTAGATGTCGTTGCCCCATTCGATATCTGGCAGAGAGGCGTCGACAGGAGTGGATGGCTTGCCGTTGGGAGTGGATTCCTGTTCGGTCGGCGCTGCGTCAGTGGCAGCGGCGGGAGTGGGATCTGAAGGCTTCTCTGGATCCCAATCATCGTCGTCGTCGTCTGCAGCGACACCAGCAGCTGGAGCGTCCGAAGGCTTCTCCGGGTCCCACTCGCCATCTTCAGAAGCCGCATCACCATTCGCGGGCTTCTCAGGGTCCCAGTCCTCGTCATCGGCAGCGGCGGTTGGGGCATCGTCAGGCGTCTTGCCTGGTGCTTCTCCCGCAAGCAGAGCTTTGACATTGGCAGAAATGACATCGCTGTTGGGCATCACTCCAATGAAGTGCCCTCCTTTCACCAAAGCACCTGAAACATTCTTCAACATGCCTCTCGCCAGCTCCTCTGTCTCGAAAGAGTAATGCAGCGCGAACATCATGCTGACCACGTCGAATCCGCCAGACATCATTCCTCCTTGAATGATAGCCGGACCGGGTCCTGCATTGGGATTGAAACCAACATCCCTTATGATCTTGATGTCTCCCAGCGATCGACCAAACGTATCATGAACGTAAAACTCCGCGCGCATCCTTTGACCACGATTAAAACGTGCTCCGCGTCGACTGTCCTCGTTGAAACGATCTTGCGCCTGCTCGATAGATTTGCTCGCAATGTCACATCCCACATAGAGTGCAGGCACTTGCGGAGCTTTCTGCCATTTTCCCAGATCACCTCCCTTTCCACATGCCATGTCCAAAATCTTCAGATCCTGCACGTGGTTCTCGGGCTTCGAAAACTTCTGGATGAGTGTCGACTTGATCCAATTGTTCAGACTGCGCAGACCTTTTATCTTGCTTTCACTTGATCGCCATTCTCGACCTCGCTCAGGAACAGCGTTGTAGTGTTCGGCAACAATCTCAGCTGTGGCTACCACTCTTCCTTGAACAGCCTGACGTGCAGCTTCTTCTCGTTGTTTCCGCTCACGATCAGCAGCCTCGCGGTTGGCCGCTGCTATGCGTGATCCACCGCCTGGTCTCTTGAGTTTGCGGGGTGGAGAATTGTCCCCGTTGTTCTCATCCTGTGTTCCATTGGAATTGTTCGAGTCGCGATTGTCAGATGATCGAGGAGGAGGATCTCGAGGCGGAGTCCGGCGAGCGTAAGCATTCGGTGTCGAAGTCTTGCTTGATCGAGCAGCGGCCAGGCGAGATGCTGGAGTCTCTCGCTTCCGCTTTGAGGATATTCGGCGGCCGGTGTTGGTGGAGCTTGCCTCTGATGGCGGCTCCTCGGACGGCATGCTTGAGGTTATGTTGATAGAACGGAGGGGTGGAGGAGGATGATGAGGAGAAGTGTTGTAAACTGTGTCGTGGTTGTGGTTCTGGTAGTTGTGAGAGATTGACAAGGAGAGCTTTCTCAGAAGCTCCAAAGAGTGACGTCCTGTGCCTGGACTCTGGACTTTGCATGTGCTAGTTGACTTCTACACCAACGCGAGCTACGAGCTAAGGTACTACCTACCATTACCATCAACCTGCACTTCACTTCAGCACATGATCACCCTCCGACTCTGATTGCCAATCATCCCCATCAAACCACATCAGACAAGCGCAGTTCTGGAAAATAAATATGGGCGACCCGCAATACCTCAGTTTCCCGACGCTGGCACTCGCGCAGAATGTCTTCACGGTCGCCTCTCCATCAACATCATCCTCCACAAAGCAGTCCGCACTGACCGCCCTGCAAGATGACATCCGCGAGCACAAGATGGCACCCCTCTACGCCTATCTGGCTCATCCACAAACCGGCAAGCTAAACTCTCCCGGCGAAGGCAGCGCCTCTCTTTCGCCCACAAACACCCGTGCTTCGCCTCCATCTCCTGGCCATCTCCTGCGAAGAACAAGCAGCATAAACGCTCCATCAATCGTCGGCGTGTTGGGTGGCAAGACAGACACCACTGTGACGCTACCATGGGATGAAGCACTGTACGAGCAATTACGGGCGGACAACGAGAAAGAGCTCGCGGCGATACAAAAAGAGGAAGACGATGCAGTGGAGCAGGCAGGTGAGACGGAGATTCAGACAGCGAAAGGAAAGCGCGCGGAGTTCTACGCGCGAGTCGGTGACAAGGACAAAGCATTGGAGGAGTTTGAGAAGCTATTGGAGAAGAGCGCCATTCTCGGGACGAAGATCGACATCGTGCTTGCCATCATCCGCATCGGGCTCTTCTTCGACGACAAGCTGCTAGTGAAGAAGAATGTCGACCGCGCTCAGCAGTTGGTGGAGACTGGTGGAGACTGGGACCGCCGCAATCGCCTCAAGGCCTACAACGGTCTGCATCTCATCACCATTCGTGCTTACAACCTCGCGGCTCCTCTCCTCCTCGACTCGCTCTCCACTTTCACATCCACCGAACTGTGCTCATACAGTAACCTGGTCGTCTACGCCACCCTCGCTGGATCTGTCAGTCTACCACGTCGCGACTTCAAGACGAAGGTTGTAGACGCTCCAGAAGTGCGCGCCATCTTCGGCAGCGAGTCCGACGCAGACCGCCTCACCGCTCTCGGCGGCTCAGTCTCCGCGGGACCCGGCGCAGGCGATGAGGAGAAAATGGCCGTCGACGAGTCCACCGCCACACCTAAACCCACAGCCGTCAACCTCACCACTCTTGCCATGGGCTCCGCTTCAGCCGAAGCACAAGCCAAAGCCGAGCCAAAAGTCGACTTCCGTCCTCTTGCGAACATGATCTCTAGCCTGTACTCTGGCAACTACTCAACATTCTTCTCCAGCCTTGCAGCGGTGGAGCAGAAGTTTCTCTCGACCGACCGATATCTGTACGAGCACAAGAGCTGGTTCGTGCGTGAGATGAGGCTGCGGGCGTACGCTCAGCTCTTGCAGAGCTACAAGGTCGTCGGTCTGGACTCAATGGCGACGAGCTTTGGCGTGTCGGTCGATTGGCTGGATCGTGATCTCGCGCCTTTCATCGCGAGTCAGCGGTTGCCATGCACGATTGATCGTGTGAAGGGTATCATTTCCACGCAGAGGGCGGATGACAAGAACAAGCAGTACGTATCAGTCACTACTTACTCCGACAAGTGTATACTGACCTTAAACTTAGGTACAACGACGTGGTCAAGCAAGGCGATCAGCTCATCACCAAGCTACAGAAGTATGGTCAGGTCGTGCGTCTGCGCGGTTCCGAGCGGAGTTGAGAAGCATAGGGAAAGAATGTGCAGAGGATGGATCGTCCGCAGTCTCATGCATGCTATTGGCAGAGGAAAAGTTAAGCATTGCATGCTGATAGAACAAGACCGTAGTCCGTGCAACGCATCGAACGGGAATTCTGTACGCTATCAAAGAGCAGCTTTGCAACTCTACTATAGCAAGATCTGAAGCTTGCCAAATGGCAAGCATATGTTCTATCGCTTCGACAGAGCCATGAGAATAACCTAAGGTAATCAAAAGAATTGATGGGGTTGCTCGCTAAAAGGATCAAGGATATTCTATTGGATGACTGAGATGACAGTGCAGACCAGACTCCACGTGCAGACAGCGACAGCGGACCCTCGGACAAGCTCTCTCCACACTTTGGCTTGCGTCGTAGTCGCTTACTTGCATTTACCTCACCTTGCGTGTGTCCCTGAGCTTGACAAATCCTTCCATGCCTTACATTTATTTCCACAACAGTGTCGCAGTGGCCGCATGCAGCACTTGAGCTGAACTCCTATACGATTCAACGAGCCAGACGTTCCACCATCTCGAAGTCCAAAACTTCCTACCTCGTATTCCTCCAGCTCCGGCGTTCCGAAACGATACAAGATACACACATGGTCCTACGGACTGTATCATCACTTCGACGCGTGGTGTGAGGGAGTCGCTTGAGGGCTGTTTGGCAGCAAGTAGCCTGAAAATGGGATCTGCGTAATGGTCACTCGAAATACACACTGGCAGCATAGCAAGACCCGCAAGCCGACATGTATGGAGGAAGTGGTCAGTCTGGCA
Source organism: Zymoseptoria ardabiliae STIR04_1.1.2 (assembly GCA_000223765.2). Classification (NCBI taxonomy): domain Eukaryota; kingdom Fungi; phylum Ascomycota; class Dothideomycetes; order Mycosphaerellales; family Mycosphaerellaceae; genus Zymoseptoria; species Zymoseptoria ardabiliae. The sequence continues at coordinate 142,633 of AFIV01000349.1, forward strand.
GTGACTTTAAAGGATTTGACGTTTCGCAAGATTTGAATGTGAACGGGAACACAGGCACGGCAGGCTATAGAGCAGGGCTCGATAACATGCAGCAAGGCTTTACGGGAGGCTTCGACATGTCGGGCGGGGTGGGACAAGATCAGGACCTCGATCCGCTGTCCGTTTTGTTCGAGGAGAGCACCCGATCATCAGGACAGGCGCGTTGTCGAAGCACAAGCGGTGGCGGAGCTCTTGGCTCGTTTGGCAGACAAAACAGTCTGGGCACATCAGACACGAATAGTCCGGGCCAGCCAGGTACCGAACAAGGTCAGGCAGATCAGGCAGGTGGTGAAGAGGGACAAGATGGTTTCGCGCCGGCTTGGAGCGAACTCAAGACCAAAGCGGGCAAAGAGAGGAAGAGGCTGCCCCTAGCATGTATCGCCTGCAGACGAAAGAAGATTCGATGCTCAGGTGAGAAGCCGGCGTGTAAGCACTGCCTACGATCTCGGATACCGTGTGTGTACAAGGTCACCACGCGGAAAGCAGCACCTAGGACGGATTACATGGCAATGCTCGACAAACGACTGAAGCGAATGGAGGATCGAGTAATCAAAGTTCTGCCGAAAGAAGATCTCAGGGTGGTGAACAATACGGGAAGAGCGGTGGTGAAACCTGCTCTGCCACCACCTCCGGCAAAATCGGCCGGACCGTCGAAGAAGAGAGCTGCCGAGCAAGCTTTTGGAGACGAGCTAAACGAGTGGGCGGCCGGTCAGGCCTCTAGCACCACCACGAAGGCAGCAGCAGCGCCTGCCGCAGGTACAACGACCAAATCGAGAGATGAAGAGCACAACCTCCTCCTCGAGGGCGCCGACAAGTTGCCTTCCAAGGAGATCCAGGAACACTTGGCGGAAGTCTTCTTCGACTATGTCTATGGTCAAAGCTACCACCTCCTACATAAGCCTAGTTTCATGCGGAAACTCGCCCAAGGCTCTGTTCCACCTGTACTGGCATTGGCGGTATGCGCCATTTCTGCCCGCTTTTCAAATCATCCCGCCGTCCGCACCGAACCCGCATTCTTACGTGGTGAGAGCTGGGCGAGTGCTGCACGGGACATTGCCTTACGACGATACGACACGCCCAATATTACGATCCTCATAGTGTATCTCATTCTTGGTCTGCACGAATTCGGAACATGTCAGGGAGGCCGGAGTTGGATGTTCGGAGGCATGGCACAGCGTATGGCATACGCACTGCAATTACACATGGATCTGGACCACGATCCGAAGAATCGAGCACAGAGCGGAAGTAACGCTCTGACCTTTACAGATCGCGAGATTCGTCGTCGAACGATGTGGTCTTGCTTCTTGATGGACCGCTTCAATTCGAGTGGCACCGATCGTCCGATTTTTGTGGGAGAACAGTACATCCGAGCGCAACTGCCCGTCAAGGAGAGTTACTACCAGATGGATATCACAGGTCCGACGGAAGACCTGGAAGGGAATGTGCCGAATCCTGTCGAGCCTGGGACAGGACAGACCGCAGATGCGAAAGAGAACATGGGAGTGGCAGCGTACTTGATCCGACTCGTCTCCATCTGGGGCAAGCTGATCAACTACCTCAACCTCGGCGGCAAAGAACGCGACCAGCATCCGATGTGGTCGGCGGAATCGCAGTTCTCCGCCATTAAAAGCGCCATCGAAACGTGGGTGGATTCGCTCCCGCCTTCCCTCTTGAACACTCCCGAAAATCTTCAGAATCACGCCTCCGAGAAGATTGCCAACCAATATCTCTTCCTCCACATTGTGTACAACCAAATCCTTCTCTTCATGAACCGCTTCGCCCTCCCGATTCCCGGAGCTCGGCAACCTCTGCCCAAAGACATACCTGATGCATTCGTCGCCGAGGCTTCTCGCACTGCCTTCGATGCTGCCAACCAGATCTCTTCGCTAATCCGTGATGCCACGGACCATCTCGTCGTGGCGCCTTTTGCGGGCTATTGCGCTTTCTTCAGCAGCACCGTACACATTCACGGTGCATTTTCGAAGAATTCCGCTTTGGAAGCCTCGAGTAAACAGAACCTCGCGCACAATGTCAAGTATCTCACCAAGATGAAGAAGTACTGGGGCATGTTCCACTTCGTCACGGAGAATCTGCGAGATCTCTATCGACGTCATGCGGACGCTGCGAGGTCGGGAGGCACGAAGACTGGGAGAGACGGTGGCGGCGAACATGCCATTTTCCAATACGGCGACTGGTTCGATCGATATCCACACGGCGTCAGTGGCACAGACTATGAAGAACCTGCAACCGCAGATGTTAAAAAGGAGTCCGGCTCGGACGCGGTGCTGGGCCAGAAGAGTAACCTGCAGACGGTCGAGGAATTCTTTTCCAAACTCAGCCCACCCTCTCGAGTCGCACAAACGCAGGCTGCGGCCGCGGCGTCGAAGAAGGTGGCAAAAAAAAGAGCTCAGTCCAAATCAGAGGGCACAGCAGGGAAGAGCGGGCTCTCAAGTCAAGCACAGCAGGCACAATCCGGTGCGGTGACCACCAACAACGACTCTTCAGAAGTCACCCACGACCTCGCCGCCACGCAGGCCTACCAACACAACCTGGACAATCCGTTCCAGCACCACCAGCACCAACGACACCATTCCTCCGCCTTCCCACCAGGCTTCCAGCCCCCACACAACGACCTCATCATGTCTCCACCCCATCTCATGTCCCAACTCGACCGCCAAATGGTGCTCAACTCCTACGCGGCTGCAGGAGGGGTCAATCCAGGCCTCGATCAAGCAGCTTTGACGAGTATGCTCATGGATCCCACAAACACTGCCAACAATGTCGACCAATCCACGGCTGATCTGGAGTCCTTTGACTTCAACCCATTTGCCAATTCCACTTCCAACACCATGGCGCCATCGCAACCGGCCAACAACGCCAACACCGGATTCTGGGGCGATCCTTCAACAGCGTGGTTCATGCCCTTCAATCTCGACCCTCCACTGCCTCAAGGCGGTGCCGGCGGCGGCGGTGGTGCTGGATCGGACATGGGATTCTTCGGTGGGAATGACATCGATTGGAGTGCGGGATTCGGGTCGTTTGGAGACTTCTCTGCCGGACTAGGTGGCACAGGTCTGACGCCTGGCGGACCGCAGGGAACTGGTGTGGATGTGGATATGGAGTTGGACCTGGGAGAGGGTGGTGGGCAGTCGTAGGGCAGATGGTGTGAAAGTCTCGGGTTTCCGTCCGGACTGCTCGATTTTGATGGATGGTATGGCCTCGTTCGGAGCATTTTGATGAAGCTCGAAATTTTGTGTATACTGTTGTATATATCCTGTCCTGGCGAGCTCGGCTGCGGTCGAGGTGTATATAGCAGCCAGGGCGACTTTGACGCGATAATGTTGTACGAGCTGTTCCATGCTAGCAGTCCTTCTGGTCCCGCGGTGCTGTCATCCTTCGCCTCCGATGGGACTCTGCCTTCAAATTCTTTCCCTGATCTATTTCTCAATGGCTTTGGCATCAATTCTGCCTCGGTTTCACAACCCCGTCATGCACCACATAGTACACCACAGTACTATCGTCATCCGCCGTCGCCAACAACACTCTCTTCGGCAGCTTCTCCCTCCACTCTCCCACCTCTTCTTTCTCCATACCATTCACCTCCCTCCCCGTCCGACCTCTGCTCTCCTCTTCCAGAACCTCCACTCCCTCTCTGCTTCCGGGCGTCACGCCGATACCATCGAACACCTCCCCGAATTTCCTCAAACTCCACTTCTCCCGCAAATGGCTGGGAAGGATCCATTCCCGCTCCGGTTTGAGATTCGTCAATGAAGGAGTTCCATTCGGTTGCTCTTCTTTTGCGCGTTGGAGGAGGGCGATTTGTTCGTCAGGGTGGACGTAGAGGCGGGATGGTGGGATGCCGGAGAGGAGAGGGCGGGAGAGGGGCGTCTTGGAGGAGGTATAGGTGTGTAGGCGTAGAGAGGTCCAGTTGTGTTGATGTTTTAGATTGTGGGCGATTTGGAGGGCGAGGTGGTGGTGTTCGGTTGTGTGGGGAGAAGAGGAAGGGAGCGGGTTGGTGATGAGGAGGGTTTGCAGGGCGGAGAGGGGCGGGAGAGTGGATTGCGAGGGCACGTTGGCGGTGGAGGACATGGTTGCTGTTGTTGGTGGTGGTGATGGTGGTGTTGTTGACATGGTTCCATTCGGAGGTGAACTTTTTGGAGGGGTTGGAGCGGTGATCGACAGGGCAGGTTGTCTAGGTTGTTTCTGCTAAACGTCGGGCGGTCCTCGTCTAAACATCGGGCAATACAATTCTTAAGACAACGACCACAAGTCAACCGGGTAGAAGTATGGAATATCGACGAGACAGTCTGGGCCACTCTTGTCTAGCTGCCCTGTCGTCGACCTCGTATATGTTCCAGACATCACTCAATGTCTTAGAAATTGGCACTGCCCGATGTTTAGACATTGACTGCCCGACGTTTAGCAGTCGTGCTCTCCCCCACGTCGAAAGACGTCAGTCGCTACCGTGGGTGGCTACGTCCGTATCAAGTGCATATGGATTGGAAATCACGGCATCTTTGCTCCAACGCTCTTCTACTTCCCATCTTATCCTTATATATACAAACTTGCTGATTCAAAGACCCATCGTATACACACAACCCTCCGTCAATCATGTCTTCCAACATTCACCTCTACACCACTCAGACGTATGCATCCTCCTGTTCCTCGTTGGAAGACATATCAGGCTGACCAGACCTCATCACTCAGGCCGAACGGCATCAAGATCTCCATCACTCTCGAAGAGTTGGGGTGAGTCCTCCGAGTATCGTGCCCAAGGAACTCCCTATTGACAACGACCCCAAGTCTCAAATACGAGCACACCAAAATCGACATTTCCAAGAAGTAAGCCATGCTGTCTATCGCTCACTGTATCGGTGCAGCCCGCTCACATCATCTCTCCTCTCCCGTGAACAGCACCCAGAAGGAGCCATGGTTCCTCGAGATCAATCCCAATGGCCGCATTCCCGCTTTGACAGACACATTCACGGACGGCAAACCGATCCGCCTGTTCGAGAGCGGCAGCATCATGCAGTATCTCGTTGATCGCTACGATACCGAGTACAAGATCAGCTACCCCAAGGGAACGAGGGAGTACATTGAGGTGAGACAGTTCTTGCTAGATCCCACAGCCAGCGATTCGTACTGGTTGTTGACGACGTTTTGAATGTAGATGACGAACTGGCTGTAAGACTGGCCTCCTCGCCTACTTGCATCGCGGAGAAAGCCCTCCTGACACATCCATCACAGCTTCTTCCAAAACGCCAGCCAAGGCCCAATGCAAGGCCAAGCCAACCACTTCTTCCGCTACGCCCCGGAGAAGATCGAATACGGCATCAACCGCTACCAGAACGAGACCCGTCGCCTCTACGGCGTGCTGGACAAGCACCTCTCCGATACCGGCGGCAAGTTCCTCGTGGGCGACAAATTGACCATCGTGAGTGTCCAACCATCCTACCATACCTACACCTCCAGCGCTCAGCTAACTTGTGTTTTCAGGCGGACATCGCCCACTGGGGTTGGATCTCCGCCGGACCTTGGGCGGGCATCGATACGTCCGCCTTTCCCGCTCTGGAAGCCTGGGAGAAGCGCGTGTATGAACGTGAAGCGGTGCAAAAGGGCGCGGATGTGCCGGAGAAGTATAAGCTCAAGGAGCTGTTGAAGGATCCGGCCGCGGTGGAGAAGAAGGCCGCCGAGGCGAGGGACTGGATTCAGGCGGGGATGAAGGCTGATGCCGAGAGGAAGTAGATGGGTGTGATGTGAACTTGTGGAGGAGATAGCTGGACTGAAAAGCAGCATTGGTCTCAAGATCACATGAAGTAAAAGCTTTTGATTTCCAATCCGCTTAATCGCTCGCCTGCTATTGAGGCTTTGCAATCATCCCGCCCGAAATCATCCCGCCCGTTTGTCTTGGAAGGAGTCTGTTCTCCACTTCCGCCTCTCTGCCGCCATATCTCTGAGCATATACGCCATCTCTGCTTGCTTCCTCGGACAGCGTGTATTTCTGCGCGTGCCTCTGTCTTTCTTCTCTCCAAACTTCCGTCATTCTCCTCGTTCATTGCCGTCCTATTCCATCTCCCAGCTGTGCCCAGCTCTGTACTCGCGCCGAGAATATTCTGCTCTCTGCGCAGATCTGGCGGGCTTTCTTTCTTCCTCCTCGCATCGTCCAAAATTGCCATCAAGACAAAAAAGCCTTCTCTTCGCCAAGGAAGAGAGGCGAAAGAAAAAGAGCTCCGGAATCCAAGTCCAAGGAGGAAAAAGTGTATCCGCCCATTCGTACAATGTAAGCGCCATAACGCATGCAAAAAGAAAAAGTGTGTGTCGTGATACCGTCCACTTCCTCGGAACGTCATCAATCACCAACTGAACGCCTCCTCAAAGAAATCAATCTCCGTCTCCGCCATCCTCTCCCTCGCTCCTTTCCTCACATCGTCGCTCAAACCTCCAGTACCACAAACACTGATAGCCATCGCGCCCACCTGCCTCTCCTGCTCCTTGGCAATCAGCGCAGACACGTCCGGCTTTCCAGGAAACATCTGCACGCTCGCACTAGGAGAGTGGATTTCCTTGGTACTCCGCGGTCGCGTGACGAAGAGTAGGATTTTGAGGATGTCGCGGCGTTTTTCCATGCCGAGGATTTGAGTCATCCACGGTCGGATCCATTCCAGATGTTCGGGTGATTGGATGATCCAGACGAGGACGACTTTGCGTGTTGCGGCCGTGCCATTGGCGTAGGCGGCCACGAGATCGCGGACGTGAGGTACTTGATGAGTTATGCCCACGCCGGCGGCGAAGAGCATGACGGTACCATATGACTGGAAGGATTGGTTGCCATACGGCCCTTCGACGAAAGCGGTCGTTTGGAGTGGTCCAACCGAGGAGGCAGCTTCGGCTTTGCGGTATAGGGTATCGGTAAAGCCGGTTCGGCGGCGGATGATGAGGGAGGTGGATTTTGTGGAAGCGGCGAAGATGTCTTGGCGGGATATGGGCAGATCCTTCTCAGCGGATACGTCGGACGATTCCTCAGACCAGGCGAGGGAGAAAGGGTGAGACGTCCACATTCCGATGGAAGGAATGTAGAGGTAGATGTGTTGGCCGGGTTGGAACCTCCACGGCCGAGATGTGCGAAGAGTGACACGGAGAGCATCGCCGGGGAGGGCCTCGATTTCAGCTTTGGTGACGCCGCGTTTGGAGAAGTTGTTGCGGACAAGGAGGTATACGCGCATCAGACGCTCCAATGCCCAACAAATGACGGCGCCGAGGAGGAGCGTCTGAGCGGCTTTCTCCTTGAGATGAATCCACACGGCGACGACAGCGGTCAAGGCGAGGAGTATGTGAACGTGGAGGAAGATTTCGTAGAAAGCATGTCGCACGATTGAAGGCGATTGCAGGAGGAGAAGGGAGAAGGCGGCAAACCCGACGGTGCCGCTGAAGATGAAGTCGCCGTGGGCGGGAGACATGGACTCGCCCATAGCAGCCCAGCCCTTGTCGGCACCCAACGTGATGAGCTTGCCTGACATCCAGAAGGCGGTGTGGGCGATGGCCTCGACAACGACAATACGGCCACACCAGCGATGAATCAAATTGTAGTTGTCGAATGAGATTCCGAGCAGCCAGATGAGAGGGTTGTTCCGTCCGGCTAGGACAAACAGAGGGATCATGTTGAGAACAGCAAGAATGCCACTTCTTGACAACCCTTGCGATCGAAACTCCTTCCCATCACTCCAGTTGATGTTCCAGACGGTGAAAGTAATGTTCAAAGCGAAGTATCCAGCCAGCCAGAGGGACTGCATGCGCCCGGGCAGAGTTCCAACGTTGATTGCTGCGGACAGGCGAAATTCGCGATTGTGTCGGCGATTGAACAGAGGCGCAACGATGAGATGTCGCTTGATCTTGGCCCAATTCGAATCGGGGATGCTGAAGTATCGTTGTCGTCCGTCGGAGGACGTGCCATGATTGAGATTGGCCAATTGACGGATGTGTTGGAGGAAGTATATGCTCCATCTGTAGAAGAGCAGGCATAATATAACGGCGGCCCAGGTGATGGCTGTGTATTTGAGCATCTTGTTGTTGACTTCTTCCGCCGCACGCTCCGCCGCCTCTTCGGCGGGCGATTTTTTATAAGCCCCAGCGGCCATTGCGAATGATGGGAGGATAGCTGCCAACAGCAGCCTTGTTTGTGAAGACATAACGTGTCGTGGGCTCCGTGAAGCGAGCCAAGGGGGTGGTTCTCTTGTGATGCGATCGTGGAATGTCCGAGGTCACAAGATTTCAGATCGGATCGGTATGCAGTGAATGCGGCGTTCGTGACCGGCACGAGGGATGATGTCAAAAGATTGTGATGTGATTGTTGTCGCTGTTGTTGTTTGGCTGCAGGTGTCAAACCAGCATTGAGGGATTGAAGAAGCACATGTGATGAAGTCGATGAAGTCGATACGTAGTGAGCGCTCAGCGTGGTCGTCCGTGTCGCGCAGTTGATGAAGGGGCGGATTCCAGACCGGCGCGCGAAGAGAGGGTTAATGAGTGAGTCGTGTCCCGTGTAAAGAGCGTGAGGCGAGGAGAGTGTATCAAAGAGAGTGTGGGCGTTCGTCTGGTCTGGCGGTCCGTCTGGGGAGGGGAGGAGTGCAATGATGATGAATGTGGTGGTGGTGGTGGTGGTGGTGGTGGTTATGGTGGTGGAGCGGGCGGGTGTTTGGTCGTGAAGGCAAGCAGGACGGGGAGTCGAAACGCAGAAGAAGCACTGCAGAGCCAAGCACTAAGGTACCTTACCGTCCTCCGAGCAAAGCACAGAGACGAGATTAGTTGCGCTCCACTTTTAATCAATCCGCCAATCCAAACATCGTCACCTCCCGTCTGCTGCCTCCTCGATTCCTCGATCCATCGTCTTGATTTGCTCTCCGCTTCGATGCATGTTCCTGATCCTGATTTGAGAACGCAGGCACGCCCGTTCACCTCCCTGGATCATGCTATCGCCATGCTTTGCGACCATCAACCTCCTCCTCCTCGATACATCCTCTCTCCTCCTTTGCCGCCGTGCTGAGACCGCCTCCGGAGCCTCATCATCTATCGCCAACACGGACTCGTCAACATCCATCATTCGCACCCTCCACAGCTCCTTTCAAGCACTCAGGAGGTCGCTCTTCCACGTTTCGAGTTTAGACGCCGCAGTCAAGCTTTGAGTCGTCCTCTTTTGCCGTCGTGATTGGCTTTGCACAGTGAAACTCTAACCGAACTTGGGAACCCACCTCCGAGATCCATCGACCAGGATGGGCGCTTCGTGTCCAATCATGCCATTCCGATCGACTGACCGGGTTGGGGGCTTGCCAAGGGCCACCAGTATATCGCGATGGCTTTCTTCACACGTTTGATGTGTGAGACTCTGGTTTATTGTCATCGAAGTACGGCCGGGTGCAGACTGACAGATGGACGTCTAGACCTTTCGCTTGGTCTCGTGTGAAGGATAGAACTACTCGATTCGCTGCGATGTATGTCGCGCACAACCAATCCGATCTTCAATGCATGGATCCTTGACAAGAAGACGTGGGTATACGCCATCGCTCCAACCAGACGAAAGTTTCGTACAGACCCATGGTGGACATTTGAGCTGCAGCGATGAAGTTGTGCTTCGTCAAGTAAACATGGCTAATGAACGAAAACGAAGTCAGCCCGGACAAGATGGACGAGTTGACAATCATGGTCAATCTCGATTGCCAATACGAAACCAAGCCATCACTATCGCAGTCACAAATTGAAGCAAGGCAATCGAATCTAGAGCTCGATCACAAATCGAGCAATCGCTTGTGAGTCGTCACAGGTACAGCATCATCAGGACTCCTCAGCGACCAGCCCTCCCTGCAAGGCGAAATCCCCAAACTCGGAAGAGCGAACACAACATGAAACGGCCACGAGGCAAGGCAAACCCGGCCTCAGGGGTATTGTGCACAGTGTACGACATATACATCATCGCGCCAATCCGCACACAATGGGCTGCAACGTCGTTATTACCTTACCTCGTGCAGAAGCTGGCCGGCAGATGATAAGCCAACCAGATTCGAATAGACAGGTCAATATCTGACAGGAGTGACAGTGCTGACAGGCAACGGGTCTTGAAACTCTTCGCTACCGGTTCTCGTGGGTGTGGTACCGGCGTGGAAGGGAGCAGCTCGTGCATGACGATGACCAGACTTCGTTCTCGTGAAGGGATGTAATCGCCACGTTGTACGTGCTTCGAGCACGACTGATCTCCGAGAGAATTGGATAATCGTGGACATGTGGTCTTGTAGATCTATGAATAGTGATTGAATGTATGCCAGGTCGTACGTCAGGGAGGGCATTGGCATGATCTCCTGTTCTTGTTCCTGGTGTCATTAATCCGGAGAAATCTGGACAGTATCATTGCTGTTATTGGGCTGCTGTTGAAAGTAGGAATACCGGTTGGTTCCTGCCTCAGGCTGCACTTGTCATACGCCGGATTTGTCGGATCGTCGGAGGCTTCGTGGCTTCGTCACCGACTAGGAAACCTCAAGGCGACAGCAAGCAGCTTGAAGCAACTTCATTCACCACTCGCGGACTTAACAGCACGTTAAGACAACACATTCAATCAAGTCCACCAAGGGATCGCTCCTCTCAGAATATACTCACGAGCAATAAAACCGCCAAACTGTCCGAATACAATCTCGGACGTGCCCTCCGCGCCACCACGAACTCCCCCTCTACCTCCTCAGCACAATCCACAATGGCCGACGCCTCCGCTCCCAAACCCAGCAGCAGCGTCAAGCTCGTCCTCCTCGGTGAAGCCGCCGTAGGAAAGGTACTGCTCCTCCGCCGCGCCCTCCTGTTTCAACCTCCTTACTAATCCTCACCGCAGTCTTCCCTCGTCCTCCGCTTCGTCTCCAACGCCTTCCAACCGAACAAAGAACCCACCATCGGCGCCGCCTTTCTCACCCAAAAATGCACGCTTCCCAACCGCATCATCAAATTTGAAATTTGGGACACGGCCGGCCAGGAGCGCTTTGCTTCTCTCGCGCCCATGTACTACCGCAACGCTCAAGCGGCCTTGGTCGTATACGATATCACGAAAGCCAGCAGTTTGGTCAAGGCGAGGCATTGGGTAGCGGAATTGCAAAGGCAGGCGAGTCCGGGAATTGTGATAGCGCTGGTGGGAAACAAGTTGGATTTGTGTGAAGAGGATGGTGAAGGCGGTGAAAACAGCACAGGGGAGGCAGACACAGAGGGAGAGGACACACCGGAGGGAGAAGACGTGGATGCCGCGGCAAGGAAAGTCTCTAACGCCGAGGCCAAACGATATGCGGATGAAGAGGGACTGCTGTTCTTCGAAACGAGCGCAAAGACGGGCGAGAATGTGAGCGAGGTGTTCACGGCGATTGCGAATGCGATTCCCGAGGCTAGTCTGAAGGGTGCAAGAGCGGGAGCTACGGGTGGAGGTGGAGCGACGCAGGCGGCGCTGGGAAGTGGTGCCGCAGGCGGAGATGCGAATCGGGTCAATTTGAATGCGAAGGATAGTGGAGCGAAGGAGGGATGTGCTTGTTGAGCGGTGGGAAACGTTATGGACTTGCACAAGCCTCCTTCGCTCCACTATCCTTTGCATTCGAAAGACTTGAAGTGGGCAGTCAGAACTGGGATGGTAGGCGAGAATGGCAAGCGTTGGAGTCTATGGTTTACTTGCTGCGCAGAAGAAAGTGAACTATGTTGTTCGAATTGGAGGAGGGGTGGCGTTGGTCAACTGCTTACCTTGGACAGGAGTGGCAATACGATTCCAGTGTACAGTTGCTTTCGTGCCAACAGCGCGATATACTCATCTCGCCCTTCTGACTACATTCACTCTCGACATCGATGCCTCCATATTTCCAAGCCTTTCGATGATCGTCCACTATCACATGCGTGCTCAGCTCACTTTCGATCTGAGACTAGTGCTTCAGTGTATGTAAGCAATAGCTATACCCTTAGCCGACGGCACGCCATGTCATTGTCATAGGTGAATCCTTCCCGACGCTGTACACTGCTTGGTAAGAGATGACATGGCCAAACGTCTTCGCCGTCTTGCAGCTGGAATGAGTTAGACGATGCTCATTGCGGGATGACGTGGTAAGGAGAAGGACTGAGTACAAAACATCGTCCCTCTGGCAGTCCTGCTTGAGCTCGACTACGCAAGACCGCCTGGCAACTCTTCCAAGGCCCGACGACCGTACAACAACTCGACACATAGTCTCTTCCGGCTGGGAGGACAGGTCCGCAACTATGGCCTTCTTTCAAGCCCTTCCCTGGCACAGAGGCGAAGAGACCCTACACGCTCTCCTCTCCATTCCCTCGCAAGACAACCCTACCGTCCCGGCTCTCTCACCTCAACTCTTCCACCACCTCCCTGTCGTCCCCTTAATCGCACTCGGGACCCTCGACGCCCAGTCCCGACCTTGGACGACTCTTCTCGGCGGACAGAAAGGTCTCAGCCAATCACTCGGTGGCGGGATTCTTGGTATCCGGACAGCGGTACCGGGGAAGTGGGATCCGGTGGTGGAGGAATTGGTTGGCAAAGAAGGAAAGGGAGAGGTGGTCAGAGAGGAAGGCGAGGGGAGGATGGTCAGTGGACTAACCATCGATCTGGAGACGAGGAAGCGGACCAAGTTCTTCGGTAGGATGGTCGCTGGGGCTCTTTCGACGGAGAAGGAAGGTGAGGATGAAGTGGCGGGTATGCAGTTGGTGTTGAAGGTGGAGCAGAGTCTGGGAAACTGCCCGAAGTATCTCAACTCCAAGGCAGTTAGTCCAGCGGTCTCGAGGCCGGAACTCGTGCTTCATGCTGGTTCATTGGCGCCGACATCATATGTACCGGATGAGGCTGTCGATCTGCTGGCTCGCGCCGACCTATTCTTTGTTTCGAGCTCGCAGCATGCCCTGGATATGGACACCAACCACCGCGGCGGCCCTCCCGGATTTCTACGTCTCGCGTCCAACTCTGCATCTTGCTCGGATGCTGCAGGCGCCGTACTTATCTGGCCAGAGTACTCCGGCAATCGACTCTATCAAACCCTTGGCAACCTCTCCGTCAATCCGGTAGCAGGACTCTGCATCCCAGACTTCGAAACAGGAGACATGCTCTACCTTACCGGCAACACCGAGATTCTCGTCGGCAAAGACGCAAGCAGCGTGCTTCCCGGCACCAAACTCGCCGTCAAACTCACCGTTACGGAATGCCGCTTCGTCAAGTCGACCCTAACCTTCCGCGGTACTGAAGGCAAACGCAGCCCCTATAATCCCGTCGTTCGGCATCTCGCATCCGAGAAACCACCTGCCCGTCCTACTAGCACGAGCGAAACAGAACTCACCGCGCGCCTGCTCTCCCAGACAGTGCTCACACCTACCATCTCCCGCTTCCGCTTCAAATTGCACAGCAGATCGGGAGAAGAGCTGCCCGTCCACCGACCAGGACAGTATGTCACGATGGACTTTTCAAAGGATCTGGATGTCGGATACTCTCATATGCGGGACGACGATCCGAGGAGTCTGAATGAGGATTGGGTGAGGACTTTTACGGTCTCCAGTGCGCCGGCTGCAAATCTACCGAAGGACGAATTTGAGATTACGATTCGCAAGGTGGGCGTCGTGACGGAGTTTCTGTTCAAACATGATGGTGAGTCCGTAAGGTCAAGAGGGGAGTTGGAGGTGAAAGTCTTGGGTTTCGGAGGGGAATTCGAGGTCGAGCAGAAAAATGAGAACGAGGTGGTGGCGTTTATCACTGCTGGCGTGGGAGTCACGCCGCTGCTACCCAGTCTGAACAAGTTGCACCTGGAGAGATTGAAGATGTTGTGGACTGTAAGGGAGGCTGATCTCGGTCTAGTGAGGGATGTTTTGGACGGATATCCGACGCTAGGCAAGGCGGTCAAGTTGTTCGTCACTACAGGCGCTGTGGGTGGCGAGAAGAAACAAAAAGAATCGACAGAAAAAGAACTTGAAAAGATTAAGCTTACGGGTGCAGAAGTCTATTGGAGGGGAATGACGAAGGAAGACGTGGACCTGCTGGAAAATGACGGCAAGACGAAGAAGCACTATCTATGCATGTCTCTGCCAATGAGGAAACTAGTCGAAGAATGGGTTGGTCAACGGGATGGAAAGGAGGTGATTTTCGAGGACTTCAATTTCTAGAAAGAGAGGTGGTAGTACAGTACATCTTGTCAGAAAACTTGCGTTCCATGACAACCATCCATGTGCCAACTCTTTCTGTTCCCTGTTGTTCGTGATGCGCGTCTGCCTGTGAATTCAAACCCCAATCCCAAACGCCTGTTCCTTTCCTGTTGCTTGCTTCTGTTGAAGCAATCCTGATCTTTCGTTCCTTCTCATGTGTGTTGGGTGTCGCCAAACTCAACACCACGCCGACTTGCACATGCACTTCATTCCATGCCAATGCTGACTCAACCGTGGACATCCGGCAGGCCTCTGAGCTCCACCAAAGCCGCCTCCAGCTTTCCCTTCTCAACTTCCAAACTCGCCCTCTGTCTCTCGCGAGCCTCGTCCTCAGCCAGCAGAGCTGCGCAGTGAGCATTGTCGGTCACTCTTAGATCTTTCAGCAACCGCGGCAGCAACTGCTCTCCGTACATGTGCATCAACTCGTAGTCCAGCTGCTTCGCGAATGTGTCCAACAGTTGGGAGGATGCAATATCATAGTAGGCGAGCGGCTTGGCCAACGCCTCGACCTCACGCTGGAACGGGTCGTCGCCAATGTTTTCGGCCATCCACTTCGGGTCGTTGGCGTGCTTCTTGATCGCATCCGGGCTGGTCATCATCTTGTTCTGGCGCCGCTCGAGAATCTGAAGATGCTCCTTGACGCGATGCTCGCGGCGAGATGCGATGAGGTGGGTAGTCTCCAAGGTCTCCTTGGAGACGATGGCGGAGCTGAGAGTCATTGCGCGGTGGCATTCGATAGTGATGCGGTGATGGAAGAACTGGCGCTGCTGAGTCATGATTTCCGTGAAGAGGGCGAGCTGAGTGTGTGCAGCGGATCTGTAGAGGAGTGTGGCTTGGCGAGATCCGAGCGATGCCTGTAGAGCCGAATTGAGCATTTCGCGGAATGCCGTCTCGACCCCAGCGAGCATGATGTCGGCAATCGTATGCCATCCAGACAAAGGTTGGAGGCGCAATTTCTGAGTGACAGTTGTCGAAGTTTGGCCGGTAATGTCAGCGCCGGGAGCGGAGTCATACTCATGCTTCACCTGGTCAAGCTTGAATAAGGTCGCCCTAGGTGGCTCCATCATCTGAGCGACGGGCAGCTTGCGCTGGCGCTCGCTGGCGGGTGTTCGAATTGCTGGAGTGCGCTGACGACTGGGAGTGGCCGCGCTTCCCGAAACCGTCATGGCACGCTTTGTGGGCGACTCCTCCTCTTCGTCGTCAGAAGAGTCCAAGCTGACAATGGGCTGCTGATATCCGGGCGTGTTCAGATCCACCTTGGGGCGGGCATCCTTGAATAGGTCTCGGGAATCTCGCAGGATGGTTCGGTGAGCGCGGCGAAACTCGCTGTCTGCACTCTCGGCTCCAAGCTCGCGTTGGATATTCGTGTTCAAATTGTAGATCTCGGTGTTGACGACGATGCCGGGGTCTGCGCTTGGCTCTGGATAAGTGGCCAGCTCTTTCTTCACAGCCTGGAGACGGGTGTCAACTCGGCCAACAATCTCTGGAAGGTCGTCCAGTATGTGCTGCCTCAGTATGTGCGACAGGGATTTTCGAAGGTTGACGATGCCGAAGCGATCAGAATGGGCACCCAAGTGGTCACCCCATGGAGTCGTGCCGAAGAACTCATCCCCCATCTCGCGTGCTTCTTCGTGAGCGACCCCCTCTTGAATGTCGTCTTGTGACGGCTGCTTAGCAACAAACCAGCCATATCCAAGGCCATAGACCTTGTTTTGGAGCATGTTCTTGACCGTGTTGACGCGGAAGTTGATCTTCTCCATCAAATCCGGCTTGGTCAGAACTCCAAGTGATCGACCTTCTGCTTTGCACTTGCGCAGCCATTTGTTGGCCGTCGAGTTTTCCATATCCTGGTTCGCCGGACAGGCAAGAACGATGATCGTCTTCTTGTCGGCCATGTATCCCATGAGCATTTTCTGGACGAGTATTTAGTAAAGCAACAGGAGGGATGGGATGTCGGAATGATTCACTCACCTGCACGGTACCAACTAGGTAACTCTCGTTCTCATCGGGAGTCGTGTTGATCGCGCCTGGCAAGTCAAAGAACGACAGTTCCGCCAGGTTTGCCGCAAAGATCTCAAGGCTGACGACATTGGGCGAGAAGCCGACTTTGAAGCTCTTGTCCTCGGTGATATCTTTGTTGATGAAGTCTGCTGGATTCTTGTGCGGATTCAGCAGGGCAAGCTGCGCCTGACGCAAAGTCGCATCCAGCTGTGCCATGTCGAAGATGGTCGCGAATGGGATGACATCCGGCTCTTTCAGTTCGTTCCACTTCGCGTACTTGCCTGCACGCGCGGGCGCGGTCGGCAGATAGCTGTAAGAACAGTTGAGTGAGATTCTTGCGGTCCATGCTGAACTAGTCCAGATGTCGGCGGTCGTTGTGATGTGGATAGGAACACGAGTGCAAGTTCCTTGACTTCGAGGCAATTTGATACCGCAGATATTCTCGACCAAACTGGACTTGCCGGCGGATTGATCACCAATGACGGCGATTCTTGGAAGAGAGGGTAGTGTCCTGGCATCAATGTTGAGATTCGCCAACCTCTGCATGACCTGAATAAGCTCTCGTCCCTCGCCACCGAGAATCTCCATGGCGTCTTGAGATCTAGCGCATAGCTCGTTGGTCATGTCGACGTCGTGGTCGCGATCGTGGTTCATCGTGTCCGAGCTCGAAGATTCGGCAGCGTCAGGATCGGTGGATTGCGGCTGGACTGCCATACTGTCGAGCGTGGGAAGAACGTCGTGGCCAGCAGCTGCAGATTGAGCGTCACTAACAGGACTGTGTGGCGCGGTGATAGTCGGAGCCAGGCTTGGAGCTCGAATGGGAATGTTATCTCGGCTGCGGGTGGTGCGGGAAGGTCCAGGCTTGGTGGGACCTTGTTCGCGCTTGACAGGAGCCATGAAGCTGGGTGGTGTGAAAGTGGAGGTCGAAGTGGAAGTGGAGGAAATGGGAAGAGGTGCAGATAAGGATGGAGGCAAACGCTCGTTTGATAGTGAAGCACTAAGGCCGCAAGAAGATCAGCAAGTGAGGTTATGACGTACGTCGACAAACGCAGCGACAGAGTGAAGCAGAAGAGGTGAAGTGATGGCGTAACGTACCAAGTGAGGTTGCGGGAAGTGAGGTGGTCACGTCCAATGAAGGTTTTGACCGAGATATGAGCGTAGTGGCCAAGGTGAAGGGACAAACTCATAGAAGCATCGAGGAAGACGACGAATAGAAGACGTTGCTTGTGGTGAAGAGAAGGGAAGACATTTGCAGCGGCGGCAGAGGGCTCGTTTTAAGGCGACAAGACAGCGACATGGGGAATCGAGTGTTCACAGACCTTGACGTGAAAGAAGAAAATGCTTGCCGACTTACACGTCTCACTGCCAGGACGAGGGAATTGTTCAAAACGGAAACGAACGGTCACCGCGACAGTTTACCACAGCCATGTCGGCGCGGACTTCACTGCAGCCGTCAGCTTCCGTGAACAGTGAACATCTCTTTGACGAGATCCAGCAGTAGGGCGTTGACGGCAAGATGAGACTCACGTCCAGTGTCGTCAAAGACGCATCCTTCACGTTTGGTTCACAATGATGAAGGACAATTTTGCGGAGAAGCTCACAGAAAATGTCGGACGAGGTCGTCGAGCAGCGTGAGGTCGACGTTGGCGTGGATCGCCGAATGCACCATCCAGGACTCCCTGTCGATACTGGCGAGTAGGAGAAGAGCCGTCTGCAGCATGAACATTGCTGTGCGACCATCATGCGGGAAAATGTGATGAAGTTGTTGAGATGGCAGTCCGACGCGATCGAGGAAGTCGACACGTCGCTTTCGTCCAGCTGCCGGATGGAGGCATTGCGAACGGCGGGGCATCAGATGGAGGTTCTACAAAGTATTAGACACATTGTACCGTGCAGAGAGAAATGGTCACAATCGTCAGCGTGAGGTGGAGTGAGACTCGAGAGAGCTGGGCTGGGCTGGCACACTGGCATCGTCGACGGAACGGGCCGCCCTCTGTTTACTTGTTGACGCGACTCCCAGACCACGCTCAGATCGCTGCTTCTCCAATATATCACCACCAAATGCGAACGTTGCGCTACATCCGCCAATCCGAATCGCACTCCAAATACAAGTGCAAGGTACAGTAATAATAACACAGCAGCGCACATTCCGGCAGTTCTTTGCGGTATACAATACCCTCGCCGTCAACGCGCTGCGACCACAATGGCGCAAGCCTCTCGACCTCGCACCAGCAGCCGCTTCGTCAACCAAAACTTCCACCAGAACGACGACAGCCGCGCGAGCTCCCCGGCCGACAACGAAGTATTCACAACTGCGACTGGATTCAGTACGGACGACGTTCTGCATAGCACTCCGCAACAACAGGACTTCTCAATGCCTCTCCAGTACGATCAATACGCCGAGCCGTCCGAACACTCCAGCGACATCTCTATCGAACTGGGAAGAGGTGTGAAGCGCGCTGCGCGACAAGAGCAGGACAATGATCGGTCATCGAATGCGCTCTTCAATTTTGGCAACGACAACAGCATGTACGATCTCTCTCCCGCACAACCTCCTCGCCAAGCACCTGCACAGCGCCATTCCGAAGGTCTTCTCCGGAAGGATGCGACAATTCGTCGCGCGACTGAGAGTGCACGCGCGAACGATGGATTGAAGAGGAGCACAAGCAACCCCAAACAGCGCGCAGTATCCGACAATTCTGCAAGAGCGACGACTTCAGCGAATGAGCCAGTCCAGGAACGTAAAGCTTCGAGAGGAAGATTC
Source organism: Zymoseptoria ardabiliae STIR04_1.1.2 (assembly GCA_000223765.2). Lineage (NCBI taxonomy): Eukaryota > Fungi > Ascomycota > Dothideomycetes > Mycosphaerellales > Mycosphaerellaceae > Zymoseptoria > Zymoseptoria ardabiliae. The sequence goes on from AFIV01000349.1 coordinate 161,630, forward strand.
AGTGCACCTCATGTGTCCACCCGCGCGAACGTCATCCCAATCCGCTACAGTCACCCCGTCGGCCTTGAATTTAATAATGGAACGGCCACCGGGAATTTGACGACGCAGACCACCCAGACCGTGACATACACCAACAATCAGTCATTCGCCCTACCGAACGTACCGAACATCGCCGAGCTCATCTCGGGCGTGAGGACAGATGCTACCCCCGTCAAGCGTGCTTCACGATCTCGCTTCGCTTCAGCATCTCTCAAGCCTCAGCCAAGAGAGCATTTGCCAGTTCGAGGAATCGCCGTCCCAGAAGACGAGCGAGCGATCTATGCGTCTTTGCAGACGCTGAAGGATAGAATCCATCAGCTGGAAGCGGAGAAGAGCGACACGCGAAAACGTGAGGAGGATTATGAGAATGAGCTGATGGACTTGAGGAGCCGTGTGGACATGCAGGGTAGACGTCCGGACAGTGGCGTTGGCATGGACAATGAGACCAATGCAGAGCAACACTCGAAACTTCAGGCGGAAGTGAAGGCTCTGCAAGAACGTCTGAACCGTTCTGAGCGCAATACGAATGTATCCGATACTGCTATGAGCCGCATCACAAAGGAACGTGATGCTCTGGTCGTCCATATTGGTTCAGCATACGCTAGGAACGAGCAGCTCGTTGAAGAGAATGAGGCGCTCAAAGCAAGCGAAGCTCAATTGGAGGCCGAAAATCAGCAATTGCGTGAGGAAGTCCATGCTCTCAGAGAAGCCAAGAATGACTATCGTGAGCGACTCGACCATGTGGAGAAGAGAACCACCACTCGACGTAAGGATTCGGCGTCGAAGAGCGAAGGAGCGGGAGAGGCGGGAAATGGCCCGTGGAACATCACCTCCAACGAAAGGATGGCAGGGAACAGCATTCGCAGCAGGAAAGAAGGCAGAGCCACCTCGGGAGCGTCAGAGCAGAACCACCGCCGCAGGCAAAGCGAGCACACCGACGATGCCTTGGTTCGTGAGATCACAAGCCGAATTGAGCGCGAGATGCAGAACATCAAGGAGAATACGCTGGCTGAAATTCGAGAGGCACGTCGTACGCAGGAGCAACCACGACGTTCGAGCAACGCTCGTTCTCGATCGAGGTCTCAGCGTCGTGGAGCTTCGATGGAGGAGGAGGAGCGTAGCACCACCACAACTTCGAAGCGACACGTCTCTGCTCCAGCGGAGATGGAAGTCAGCGGGGGAGATTCCACGACCGACATTGACGTGTATCGAAAGGTACGCCCGGCCCAGACTGTCGTTCAGACAGCAGTCGAGGCTGTAGAGGAGGATCTCACTGTGCTGAGTGAACTCGACTTCGAGGCCTACGTGAATCTGCGTAAGAAGCTTGAGCAGGAACTTCGTGACGGCAAGTTGTCATCACGCCGCAAGACGTCGACGCACAAGGAAGATATCACAAAGATTTCCACCGGTCGTCTCTCGATCCCGCGAAAGTCCTCAATGAAGGACATCCCGAACATGGAATCCACCAATAATACCGCGACCGCTCGCACGCTCGAAGACATACTCAAGATCTCGAAGACCGTACGTGTGCAGTCCCCTCATTCCTCCGACTTTCAAAGCCATACGGATCAACAGCAGCAGTCCGAAGACGTCGATGAAGTAGGCGACACTTCCACGCTCAGCAACACCTCTCGTCGTCGTCGCCGAAGCGGTCCATCCAACAACTTGACTTCCGCTTTCATCGTCCCGGATATCACCTTTAACCAGAACCTCACCGAAACCACCATCACCTCAAAGAACATTCCCCACGAGCCAGCCACCTGCACCGGCTGCACCGTCCACCCTGCCATCCCAACTCCCAACCCAGTCTCAACCCGCGAAGAACTGGCAGATCTCACCACAGCGACGATTCGTCCGTCGCAAGATCCCGACCTCGCCCTCGCAGAAGTCATCAAGAAACTCGAAGACGAAGTCACCCACCTCAAGCTTTCGCGCGAGAAGGTCAATAGAAAGTACAACGCCCACGACCCAGCTGTGGGAAAGCGCCGTCGCGCGGAGTTGAAAGCCGAGTTGGAGAAATTGACGGACTTGTTGGAGAAGCGGTGTGATCTGGTGTACGGACTGTACGATGTGCTGGAGGGCCGCAAGCCGCAGACTATGAATGCGGCTGAAGTTGAGGAGAGCAGTGTGGTGGGAGGCGAGGATTGGGGCGCGGCTCTATCGGGACGCAAGAGTCGCGCAAAAGTCGAAGGACTGCCGGATTTGGAGAGCGTGGATGATGAGGGAAGTGAGAGTGAGGAGTTGCCTTGGGAGGGCATCAGTGAGAGTGGAGATGATGAGAGTTTGATGGGGAGTGAAGTTGGCCAGAGCACGAGGAGGAGCAGTGGTGGATTTTGAGCGGGGGAGGAGCAGGGAAGGGTGTGAGGAGGATTGAGTGAGGACGGTCGTTTTATTGTACATTTGAGCGACAGCATGGAAGCGATGTGTTCGGCGTTTCCCGTTTTTGGGACACGGTTGCTTTGGGTTTCTGGATTGGGATTGTTTCTTTCTCCTACGACATTCGACATGGACATTTGCTTTTGAATACGCCGCGAATATCTGGACGCTAGGTTCGAGTCCTCAATTGGAGACCTTCCTTCGAACTCTCCTGGAAAACGAGCAAAAGGAAAACTGGAAGAAGAGGGGGAGGGAACATGGAGAAGGGCGGTTTTGACTCCCAGCTTTTTCGGCTTCGGCTGAGGGTGGGTTTGAGTTGACTGCTTTCTCTTTGTCAATTTCTTCTCCTTCGGATTAGGTTTTACTTTGTGGTTCTTTTTGGGATTGAGGATGGATGAGGGTGAGCTGAGTTTTGTACTCCCTGGCTAGCTAGATGTTCGTGGTGTATTATCTTCATCTTCATTTTCGTGTTCATGATGTGTTCATTTCACTTGATGCATCGCCCGACGGCGATTGTCATTCTAGGAGGATGTGAATGGTAAGTGATGAATGTTCCAGATTCGTTATCGCTGCTGAAATCCTCGTACTCTCTACACAGATATGCTCGGACAGTGGTCATTTCGTCATGTCATGAAGTCTGGCAATGCCATTCCTCCCTTTCAACCTGCCGTCTTCCCTATCGCCGACTTACCCAGCACCACCTTGCCAACCTTCGACTTGGACCGGAAATTGAACAAGTTCTTCAGCTTTCTGAGCTTCGACTCCCGCTCTTTGTCCTGCCTTTCAGTCTCCTCCCTTGACACCACCACCGGCGCGACATTTTCGACATTTTCGTCATCCTTCTGCGACGCATCGTCGACAACCACAGCGTGCTCCTCCGATCTTCGCCTATGATCCCGTGCGCAAGTCGATACGACGCGATGGAGAATCTGAATGGCGTTTAAACCAGCCAGACTCCCCGTTGCGCTTTGCGAGTCCGCACTCCGCCAGGGACAATGATCGCGATGCATATTGACCAGATCGATGGTCGTTTGGTCTTCTTCATCATCTTCCACTTCAACCTCGACATCTGCGTGGGAGGCTGCGGAGTTTGGCCGGCCGGAGTGGTAGTCTGGCTGGTACATCCACAGTCCTATCCGCTGAAAACATGCGTCGCAGTGGAGGAGTTGTGTTCCGGACTCGGAAGATCCGCGCCAGCCGTGGAGGGCGATTTGGAAGGCTTTTGGGTCCGGAGTGGCGTCGAGACCGAGGATGTCCTGTGGGAGGTCTCGGAGGAGTTTGTCGCTTGAATCATCGAGTGATCGGGTCTTGATGTTTTGTATAGAGGGAAGGATGTTCTGGAGGGATTGGCAGCGGTTTCGTAGTTCGGGTTGCCAGATTGACGGCCGTACGACGTGGAGACGGTAGATGTCGTCTTTGCATCCGGCTTTATGCCACATGCAGGACATGGCGTGGCCGGATACGATTTGAGAGCGATAGCGTTCTGACAGTGCCTGCTCGAAGGCTGCGGCTTCTTCGTCGTTGTCCTCATCTTCGTCGTCTTCCTCTGCATCATTGTTGTGCGTGTTGTGCTTCTCCTTGCCCAAGCTGACTACCACTCTCCTCCCACATCCTCCTTTGCAGGACACGGTATTCAGATCTACGCATACCCATCCTCGCTTCGCCCATTCCACCTCATTGATGGCGTCGGGCTTCGGATGCCATTGACTGACACTGCTGAATGTCTTCAATCGCGCCAAGAAGCTCTCTTGTGACCACGGCGCGAAGTTTGGTGGTGGTCGAGTATCCTTTGTTGTCTTTGAGCGAGGTATTGATATGACGGCTGCGCGTTGATCGAGAGTGGATAGTGAAGTCGTAGATGTGCTCTGTCGTAGTCTCTTTCGTGCACGTTCGCGTGCTTCATCGAAGGCGGCCGCAACTGTGGAGGATCGCTTGTTGCTGGGCGTGCCCTCGTTGGCAGTCGAGGATGCCGTTGTAAACTGCGTCAGGGAAGACTGCGAAGGATTCGTGATCGCGTCGAGGGCCTTGTAGAACTTGCGCTTGGTGGTGGCAATCGCTTCTGGCATTGTCGCTGCGGACGATGGTACTAAATGCCGTGTTGTTGTACTGGACAACAAGACGAACGGCACTTCATCTGACAATGCCGCTAGAGACATGCTGGCGTTGTCGATCTCCCGCCCCTGCCGTAAACACTATTTGCCTTTTCTGAGGCTTGCTGAGCGAAATGTGACAGGTCAAGCCAAGTCAGCTTCGAATCCTTCAATGGAGAAAGTCTCGGAGTCATCACCTCAATCTCACTTTGCGAGACGTGAGAATTCTTGTCAGATCACAGGAGAGAACGTTCATGACCAAGGGGGACGAAGTGGATGCCCAATACAAAGAACCCCAATCACTGAAGCTTCGGCCCCGGCCACGAGACACGGAAACTTGTACCGATATGAATTGAATTGAAGCTGGACCAGCAAAACATCAAGACCGCATTCTACAAACCTCGGCGGTCGGAGCCTGTGGCCGACGATTGGCGACACGGATGGACTCCCTAATTAAAACGCAATCGCACACCGCCAACAAGGACTCGTCCGGCGCATCAAGTCCGCAACAGCACACCCGCCTGGCCTGCCAAGCCTGTCAACGAAGAAAGATCAAATGCGACCGATTATCCCCTTGCTGTGGACAGTGTCAGAGATCCAATCTGGCATGCACGCAAAGCACTCGTAAAGCGCGGACTCGACATGTGAAAAGGGCAGGCGATTCCGAACTTCGTAGCCGTATCGCCAAGCTGGAGTCTCTCGTCGACAGCCTGAGTGGAGATGTTGCTCTACCACAAGGTGACGCCACTCGACGAGAGGGTGAGGAGCCTGAGAGTTCGATCAACATTCCAAGCGCTGTACCGTCTGCTTTGGGGAAGTACATAGGGAGTGAGTTCTGGCAGTCCCTGACCGGCGAAGTGCAGTCGCTGCGAGATGCTCTAGAAGATGAGGAGTCGGATCCCGAAACTGATGGCACACCTCCCGGTCTGACGACAGCTTCGAGTGTGGTTCCTACTGCTACCACCCACGACCTTATAGTCTGCCCGCCGAACTCCATCTTTGTGATGCCCGGTGCATTACAAGAACCGAGTCCTCAGATGGCTCATGAGCTTCACGAGATTTACCTCCGAAACGTGGACCTTGTCTTCAAAGCTACCCACCGACCAGCTATCAAGGCCTTCCTCGAAGGCGGTTCCTACTTGGGTCTCCCTCACGATGCACCAGCCAACAGAGTACTACAAGTCGCCGTCTGGTTCGCCGCGGCATCAGCAATACAAGACCATGAATGCGTGGCGCGATTTGGCATTTCCAAACCGGATCTACAATCCCAATTCCGGAGACATGTCGATGTGGCCCTGTCACAAGCAGATTTCATCAACACCACGGACCTTGCCACTGTGACCGGGGCAGTGATCTACGTTGTATGTACGTCGACCTCGTATCTGAGCACCTGAATTGACCTCATTTCCAGGCCGCGTCTCGCATGTCGGATCTTTCTCGCCGCGCGTGGACCTTGACAGGTCTGATAATAAGAATCGCCTACGGCATTGGCTTGCACCGCGAAATCCCCACTCACACCCCGTACATGAAGGAAGTCCGACGAAGGATCTGGCATACCATCCTGGTATTAGACACATTCGCCTCCGTCGACCGCGGCACACAGCCCCTCTGCGATACCGACGCAAGCGTGACCCCTTGCCCAACCCTCTGCAACGACGAAGACTTCGACGAGAATTCCACCTCCATACCCACCCGCACGGGAATCTGCGACATGACATTCACCCTCATGTGCCACTCCGCCGCGAGCCTCACCATGCGCCTCTCTCTCTCCGAAAGCAGTCCCACCGGCGAGACCTGGCGACAACGCCTCGAGCTCGCCCAGAATCTCAGCAAAGACTTCCACCAGAATTACTTCCGGTACTGCGATCCATCCGACCCCTTTCACCGCTTCCTCCACGCCGTCGGCCGCAGCATGATTTCCAACACCATTCTCCGCGCCGTGCGACCTCTCCAACGGCATGTCTCATCCATCCCGCCACGCGTCGATAGCCCCTTCGTCCTCCAAGTTGCCGTTAACGCCATGCGCGACAGCGAAGCCACCAAAGACGACCCGGAAGCCGAAGGCTGGCGGTGGATGGTCTGGGTGCAATGGCATGCGCTGGCAGTGATTTTGGCAGGGTTATGTTCCATCCGCGACACAGATCTGGCGGACCAGGCGTGGGAATTGGTGGAGAAGGCGTATGAGCTGAACGGAGGACATGTGGCGGATACGAGGAGTGGAATGCTGTGGAGGCCGATTGAGAAGTTGTATCGGAAAGCGTCGGCGTTTAGGGACGGAGGAGAGCGGGCGAAGGGTAAAAGGAATACGCCGACCATGGCTGGATCGTCGAACGGGAATGCTGTGGCGAAGACGACGCCGCCTATGGCTGTCTCACAAGCGCATATCCCTTCTCCTCCATTGCCGGACACGTCGATGCCGCAGCAGCCTTTGCAAGCCAGCCACCAAGGCTTCTCGCCATTGCAAGGCGGCGATCTATCGTGGATGGACTGGGAGCGGATCATGGAGGACATTTCGGGCAGCGTCGATCCATTGGTTGGTGGCGTACAAGGAATGGACATGGGGCTATCGGTCATGTCAAACGTGGGAATGGGCGGGAACGGACCGGGTGTGGAATCCGGGATAAATGGAGTGGCAAAAGTCGATGGGACTGGGTATGGTGGCATGAGCGGGTACGGGAACTTTCATGGTAATATAAATGGGAGTGGGAATGGAGGCTATGGGTGGACATACACGGATCCGAACGGGCCTTTGTAATGTAGCGAGAGGAAGTCTGTAGATATGGGCTAAGATGACTTGCACGATACCATGGTGTTGTACCATCTCCCTAGCGGATGCTGGAATGCTCCTTCCTTTTTGAGTCACGTTTGCGTGGACGAAGTCGAATGCCGGGCCGTGCTGTTCATGGCCACTGACCCTGGGACTCAATCGTCGCTCTCCGGTCAGATCCACACTCTGGCTTGCACCATGCTAGCATATCTCGGGAAGCATCAGGTGGGCGGTATGCTTGAGCCGGGCGAATTCCTGCGACGGAAAGAGACTGCTGTACCAGCGAAGCAGGAGTCCGGGTGTATTCTCCCTTGCCGTTGGTTTCCTTGTATTCCTCAGCTCATCTTCGCATTCGAGAAGTCCATCTCCGGATGTTGTTCCTGGAATTTCCTGTCCAACGTGTCAGCACTTCAACACTGCCTTGTCTCTCTGCATGCCGGAAATGTACTCACTTCAACATGTCCAACTTCTTCTGCTCGTCACTACTCGGCTTCCCCATCTCCTTCTGCCTTTGATCAAACATCATCTTCTCGACCATACTCCTCGTCTCGCCGTCCAGATCGCTCAACTTGGAGTTCTCGGGCGTGATCTTGCTCGTATCGATTTTCGGCGCGGAAGTCACCACATGTGCCCACCATTCCATCTTGTTGACTTTTTCGAGGTGTAAATTGAGTTCTTTCCCGCCTGAAGGTGTGGTTTCGAGCGTCCAGGCGGATTCGTCGAGGTCGATCGAGTGTGGGAGAGGGCCCTGTGGTCGTTGTCAATCGACGTTCTGGTGGTTGCGAGGGGGGCGTGGTCTGGTACCTCGATGATAGGGTCTTGTCCCTTGATTCCTGCTTTGATGCTCATTTTGGACAATTTTACGTCCAAGTCTCTGCCTTTCAAGTTTCCTGGAATCGGTGCTGTGATGTCCAAGTCGCTAATGGTTTGCGTCCACTTGTACGGAAGCTTGCCTTGCTCTTCATCCTCTCGCTGCTTGGCTTCCTTGTCTTTGGCAGCTCGCTCGGATGGAGTGGGAGAGGCAGGACGATCTTCGGCCATTTCGTCGCAGAGGTCGAAGTGTTGTTGGGTCGTGTTGATCGGTTCCTGGATGTTTCTGTTGCGCTCTGGATGTCGGAAGCTCGTGGACTTTTTGTGGAGTGACGTCTAAGCTTACCTCGCCTTTGACGGAGGAGTCGTTCACGATGTCCCGATCTTGCGACTCACAAATTTGGCATTTACCTATGGCCGCATTTCGGTGGACTCAGGATGATGTAGGCCGCACATCAATGGGCTGATAAATCAGCACGAGAACCAAAGGCGAATGACAGCGGCTGCACTGCGGACGGCTTTGATTCACGTCCATGTGTCGCCTACGACTTCACGGTGCGATCTTACTTGCTAATTCTAATACCCAAGGTTCCGGAAAGACGAAAGCACAGTGTTCTTGAGGAAGGACCTGTGCATGAGGACAGTCATGATTCAGGCCAGGTTCGCCCTTTGACCTCGTATAAAAAAGTACCCTTCTCAGCACAGCACACACACACGAGTCGAGCTCTTGGTGTTGTAGCCGAAGGTGGACCCTCTTGCCTTGACCAAGAGGTGGAGACCTCTCCCCTTGTGCCAGGAACCTGAGCCGACTGGAAACATTCCCTGCGAGACTGGCGCCGGGTGTATGGCGGTTTTCGACGACCCCACCTCGCCTTTGCTGACAGCCGACAAAGGATCGCCGGGCTGTGACGGTCTTGGGAGGGCGGGGCAGGGTCAAGCTAGGCGCCATTGCCCGAGCATATATATTCCGACGTGAGGTCCGGGAGAATCGCTAACTCAACTGCAATCTTAGGACCACTCGACAGGCCAAGAGAAGTGAGTGTCCATTCTGGAGGCTGCTCGTCTGCAATAAGAGCTGATCTGGAAACAGTCCGAAACACCAATTCAAACAAGCACAAGCAATACACCTACCATGGCACCAGCAACCATCACCGTCGTCTACCCACAGGGCGCCAAGTTCGACATGGACTACTACAAGTCCACGCACATGCCGTTGGTGCAGAAGAAGTGGTCTTCGCACGGTCTCACGAGCTGTTAGCCCACCCTGTTCCTGATCCCAAAACAAGACTCCGCCAACGTGAACGCAACTGATCGACTGACACTGCCTTCGTACCACAGGGAAGGTCGTCAAGCTCAGCGATGATGCTCCTTACTCCGTGCTCGCAACCCTCGAGTTCAAGGACACTGCTTCCTGGCAAGCCGCCGCTACCAGTCCCGAGGCCAAGGAGGTTCTGGGCGACGTCCCCAACTTTTCCGACAAGGAGCCTGTGATCATGTCTGGGGAGGAGCAGTTCACTAGCTAGATCGAGTGACACCACAAGTGCTTGTGCACAGCGAATGGGATATAGTGTAGCTATGAAATACCACTCCCCTTCCTGATGTCGACTGTCCATTGCACACCTGCGACGTTCACTCTTCATAGCTTTGCCGAACTCGACGGCCCACCAACTTCAGTTGACACAAAGCTATCCTCAACCTCTTGCCACACCGTCGTCGACGTCGACATATCGTTCTCAATGTGTTGGACGATCTTCTTGACCACTTCGTCATGCTCAGGACATTTGCTATGCGTCCTCAATGCTTGCATGTCCTTATACCTGACAAACAACATCACCTCCTTCTCGGCCTTGGGTCTCGTGAAAATGGCATAGGTCAGCACGTCTGGTTCCTCATCTCTCACGAACGTCACAAAGTCCCTATCATCCCAATCAGTAAATCGCCCAGCCCAAACGAAACCATCAAACCAACCTCAACACCTCCAAAACCCTCTCCCTATTCCCCACAAACCTCGTCAACGAAACCAAACACCCTCCAAACGGCCTCGCATGCTTCTCCCTCGCCACAAACCCGGCGGTCCGATACCACGCCACCAACTCCTCGGGCTTTTCGTAAAGGCCCTCTTGCTCGGCCGTCTTTTGGTACGCCTGGAAGAATTCTTGATCGTCAACTTGTGCTTTGAGCGCGGACTTGTCCGTGTATATTTCTATGCCGGCGATGACGGGTGCAGTGGTGGAGGTGGCTTTGGGTGGAGGGAAGGGAAGGAAGTAGGACCAGGTTGTGCAGAGGGAGGAAGGTTTGGTGTAGTATTCTCGAGCGCCGGCGCGCATGAGCGAGAGGATCTTTATTCGAGTGTTTAGCGATGTTGTGCGGGATTATTTTGTATACAGGGAATGGCGATACTCGTTCTTGCTTCTCGGGCGAGGAGGGGTGGAGGGTACAGAGGAGGGCGATTTCTTTGGACATTTCGTGGTGATTTCGCCGGCTGAACGTGTGGCAAGAGAGAACAGACGTTTTGTTATTCTCTTCTTGGCTCTGATTCACTGATAGAATTAGGTCGTGCAAAGGTCATGTAAGTACGTACTGCTTCATGCTTCCTAGCTTCTACACAAGCTGGACCGAGGTCCTATCCATGCAGTTTGAGTCCGAACATCTGCCATCTTCGACATGGATTCAATTTCCGATTTGTGCAAATGAACCGAGAGCTTGTCATAGAGCTCATGTCGAGGTGGAGATCTCAGTTGAGCATTCATTGCGCTGCCGAGCTATCCAATACAAATAGCAGGGTCTTCCGTTCTGGAATACATGGATGAACATCACACAAGTCGTGCCGTTTGCCCGCGAGAGCGCGAGATGTTGTGTAGTCGCAGAGGTTGTCATTGACGGTCAGAATGACACAGAAGCATAGCAGATTCAAGGTCAGGTAAAGCACAAACTTCTCAAAACTCCAATCGTAAGGTTCCATTCATTTCCCTCATTCCCAGTGATACCGTGTGCCGTTTTCTCCACGTATGCCTCGAAGGGAGTCCAGTCGCTCCAGTCGCTCCCGGTCCACTCTCATTCCCTTGGACGCCCAGTCGAGGTATAAAGACACCATGACACCGTCGTATGCAACCCACAAGCTGATTGGCCGCTCACGGCCATGCAACTGGTTGACGCCTCGCTACCCAATGAGGTTCTGTACTCGCACTTCAAGAAGCCTGTGCGATCTCCATTGCCAGCTTTTCATCCAAAGGCTTCTTCTTCGGCTTGAACACCGCGTCCTGACCGACCATCCGTCGAGACAGAGCTCGGTCGAGTTTGGCGCCCAATGCGATCTTGCTGACCTCTTCTGTCTTGTTGCTGCTCATCACGAAGCGCTGCTTATCCGCACGCTCGTCGTTCATGCGGTCGAGTGTGTCGGCGAAGGAGCGAATGTCTGCTGTCTTGGGATCGGAGGCGGAAAGGGACATTGTGCTGCCGCGCACGGAGTTGCCGTAGAATGTGCGGTCGCCTTGCTCGAGAATGGTCTGTGGGCCTAGGAAGGCTTGTTCACTGTAGCGGGAGCTGTATTGCTGGGATGAGGAGCGGTTGGAGGTTGTGTCGAGAGTGGGTGCGAGCGATGGCTGAAGCGATGGTGCGCCCGAGTAGGTGCTGAAACGAGCGTCGTTGCGACTCTGTGGGGTCTCGGTCAGCATTGCGGTCTTGTCCTATATGCTTATCATTAACGAGCTCAGACGCAACAGGGACATACCATGATTGCTAGTCGGTGGTGATGTTTTGGTGTGTTGAAAGTGGTCCGTCGCTGTGGGGCGAACTCGTGGCTGCCACGCGAGATGAATTAAGGTTCCAAGCGGAGGTGGGCCACGAGAAGTGATCGGACTTGGAGCGGCCGTCGCGAGAGGTGAGGTAGGGGGTCGTTGGGCAGGACAGGGCGGTTCGGTCGTTTTGATCGGAGGTTCGATGAGGTCGCGGAGGTGGATGTTATCCCTCGCAGATCTTGCAGAAGTGGAGTGAGACAGGTGGTAGAACAGGGCACGGATTGTGTCACCATGCACTGTGGTGTTTCGCAGGAATGGTGGGCAGGGCAAAAGATTGCAAGAGGCGTGCGACTCTCGTGGTGAACTTCAGTCAGGAGGAAAGACGGTTGCGACGCGTAAGTTCTCTGGAATCTAGAAGGGACCAAGAGATAGCTCTGAATATCTTGTCGATTCACGAGGAAGTCACGTAGTTGTTCTTCGTAGATGTAACAGTGATAAATAAAGAGGCTGGAATCTGTGTCTGGCTGGGGTGGGAGGGATGGAGATGGGTCCAATGTACGTTCGCCTACATTTTGACCACGTCATTAGGACCATATATGTCTACCACAAGGACAACGATACGGCAATCAAAATCGATATACGCGGGAGAATGATGCGTTGTCATTTCGACTCACGATCATCTTCAATATACATCACACCTCCCTAGCTGCGTTCGCCCGATATTAAACATTTCCTTCCCTCTCATGATATCGCATTGGAAGACCAGCTGCTCGGAGCGGACCGACATGCTTATGTCAATGTTGCCCATGCTACCAAGATTTTGCTACATGAGATGCTCGAAGGTACTGGAAATGGAAGAAGCAACGCAGCACACGTGCGCGTGGTGGTCCTGAACACTGCCCAATCGGCGAATTTATGCGTCGCTCATACATACCAGCTACCGGGGTCGGAAAGGCAACTCGTTATAACCCTGCCGCTTGTGGGCGTGGTCGCACATGGCAAACATGCAATGTGGCATGCTGTGCACACGCAGGCGGCCATGGCTTAGGCAAATTTATCGATGAGCAAGAATCGATATGTAAACGTCGAAATGCTGCAAAGAATTGCGGCTCGTCGTGCTCGTGACATCTTGTATCCCGCACTGAAGGACAGACATTGACAATCGCCGCAACAAATACTGCCATGGCTGATGGCGCCAGGTCCCATTCGATCGCCGCTGCCAGACTGGCCGGGATGGGGGCGCCCGGTACTTCACGGTAGACCTTGGTGTCCGACGCGATTTCGCTGCAGCTCCGAGGCGCTGGCAAGGCCGGAGGAGTACGTTCAGCGCGCATTTGATGAATCAATGCTTGAAGGGCGACCTTCAAGTTTCCGACATCAGAGGAGAGTGGAATGTTTCACATCGATCACATGTCCAATAGGCGATGATGTTATCGTCAGGCTGCAATTTCAGACTTTGGCGAACTCTGGAAATGGACTTCAAACAGTGCGGATCTTCTTGTCTCGAACGCGTGTGTGGACATGGTGAGTGAAGGTCGGGTGCGTGATGAAAAGACGAAGTAGAGAGACGTGCAATGTTGTGTCGATGCGAGAGAGAAATGGTCGGGAGATCTGCCGGCAAAGATACCTTAGGTAAGGTCACCCTATTTTAGCGCGTGACGAGCTGATCACGCCCAATATCCACCCTGGCCTTGGTCGAAGATGTGTACCTCATCGTCTACATTGTCTCACGTACCTTTTGCTTGCCTCTCAATCATAGCCATAAGCGTCGCTGCGTCTGCCTTCCAGGTTGGCTTGAGATCTTCTGTTCAGTGACATAGGACAGTTTGAGAACGACGACAACGTTTGACCCTTCGACACGATCTAAGCAAGGCACCCCGCTTCAGCTGGTCAGCGATCTGGCAACTATCGACGGAACCACATTGCCAAAAGGTGTTCTACCAGGCCATTTATAACGATCCGTACATGCTCAAGAGAAGGAGAGAATACTTCAAGCACTACGACGCCTCGAACAAACGGCCTCATTCCAGGCGAGAGCTGTGGCGATAGGTACGCCTCAGCCGATGGGCCAAGCGAGCACGCCAGTCTATGGAATAGCACACAGACATCATGAATGCGCACAGTGGAGTCGAGCCCTGGACCTCGAAGGCTAGAAAAGTTGCTACCAATCCTTCATCGGTCGCTGGCCCTGGCAACTCGGCGCCAATATCGTTCTTCTTGAAGTCCGAGAAAGAGATGGAGCAGACGACACGCAGAGGGCGGACATCATCACGAGGCTCAGAGGCTCCGGCGCAGACGAGTGCTATGGGCGACAGCTCGTTTGGTGTACAGAGTCTAGAGGAGACTCTGAGACCATTCTCCTCCGAACAATCACCGTCAAGAATCGATAACTTAAGTACCGATCGTCCTTTCAACGTAGAGCGGACGGAGTCCGCAGGCCGTAAACGCAAGCCGAATCGAGTCCATCCCTCAATCAGATCAGCCGGCCAAAGGATCATTAGCTCAGATCACTCATCCTCGCAAACCTCGTCCACGTCGCCCGTGACTCCAGAGCCATTCTTCCGCACCTTGGGTGTCCGCAGGGGCTCTGCAGGCTCATCTGCTAACATGAGCCAACCATCCACGCCAATCAGACTCAGCCCGCATCCCGGGTCGGCAGCGTCCAGCACACCCCGCTCAACATCTCCCAAATCCTTTAGACTGAGCGATGAGGACGAGACTGGCAGTCAAGCCCTGCAGTCTTCAAACGGCGATGAAGGCGACCATCCGCTGCTCCAACGCACGCCACAGCTCGTCATGCCCAGCCTAGCAATGCCGACGCGCCGTCCTTTTACGGACAACGGGAAGCATATGGGAAGGGCCAAGATCATGGTCGTCGGATCGAAGGGCATCGGCAAGACCAGTCTCATCACTTCGATACTGCGCTGCAGCGAAGATGTCGTGCATGTTGATCACTCGGCCACACCTCTGAATATTGGGGCATCGTTTGTGACGGAGGGATCCGAACAGTCCACATTCGCAGAGATTACGGCATCGACTCGCCAATATCCCGCATGGTGGACAGACTTTGAAAGCAGAAGCATGCTATGGCGAAGGAACAGCGTTGGTGAGGGCGTTCTGGAGCGTAATTTGACCTTCATCGATACTCCCAGTGTTGAGGATGATCAGTCCTGCCGTCAACTTCTGGACTTCACGAAAGACCTGCTCCAGCGTACAGCTCGAATGGAGAGCATGACCGACAGTGAATTGATCAGTCTACTGGGTGGCGATGGCGGTGTTCAAATTGATGCGGTGCTCTATCTGTTTGATCCTGCACCCGATGCTGCATCGCCGTCTGGATTGAGCTCTGCACACCAAGACCTCCTGCAACATCTTTGCAAGTGGACGAACGTTGTCCCATTGGTTGGACGAGCGGACACAGTCTCCTCTGAAGCACTCAAGCTGCGAAGAAAGCAAATCAACGACACGCTGAGATCTATCAAAGCAGAGCCTTACCATCTTGGTGAGCTCAGCAAAAAGCCGCATCAGGAACCATTTGCCGTGTCTTCGGCATACGGCGACGACACAGATGTCCTTGATGCCAGCATTTTAATGTCCTCTCAATACATGCCACCGCTGGTGCCCAGCGACCTCAGCACCGTCATTGAGTACTTGTTTTCGTCTGACAATGTGGCACGACTGCGACACCTGTCAGCCGCAAAGTTCCTGCTGTGGCGACAGGAGAATCTCGGCTATCATCTCGACTTCCGCAAACAGGCTATGCTGCGATCACCACAGCTTGGATACCAGACGACAGAACTCACCAGCTCAGGCAGCTGCGTAGGAGACCCAAGCAAGGTTCTCGTGCCACACTCATCGTCTAGCTACTATCGATCTGCATCTCCGGCCAAATCAGACAACTCGGCGCTCTCCGGAGCCGTCATGGGTACCTCCGCTTTCGCGCTTGCCAAGTACAACGAGGAAGCACAAGGTACAGAGCCCTTTCGCCAGGTCAGACTCGCAAAATGGGCACAAGACTTGCAGCGCAGCCTGAACAACGAGCGCCGTCGATACCAGCAGATGTACACCAATCCTCCCGCAGAATGGAACGCCAGCGATGACGGCAATGCTCACGCCATGGTCACTACTAAGGAAGGCCAGCGTCCACCTCGCGGTCGGCTCGGCGGCGACCTCGGTGTCATTGACCCTCGCGACCCTCTCGGCGTGCTTTCGTTCGCTCAGGCATTTCGCAGGAGAGGTTTCTTCGCGCTGCAGATTGTGGGCGGTTGCGGACTGGTGGGTGCTGTGGCATACTGGCTGGCGAGGAATTGGACGGACGTGCAGGACTTCTTCGGATTCAGCCAGCCAGCGGTCATGGTGCATGCCATTCCTGTTCTGCCACCGCCGTCTTCGAGATACTCAACTCCCATCTCCTGGCTAGAAGCGACGCCGTTTGGCGGACTGTTCGGTTGGAGTAGGTAGCTTTGAGCCAATTCTCTGATTGAAGATAGATGCACCAAGGCAGCAGTCTTGATTGCTGACTAGAACTTCAGCTCTTCAGACCTCAAACCGAGACTGAGAGTGACAGCTCCAGCTCCGGCTCCAGCTCCGGCTTCAGGGATGATTCCTTGAGCGCTGATTTCAACAGCTTTTCCAATCTCAAAATCTCAAAATTAAGACGTCCTCCCAGTAACGGAAGCGACGTCCGGGCCCAGCTCAACCAACACCAATTAATAGAAGGAAATTCTCTGCCCTGCCATTCGAAGGAGGTCGGTGCAAAGTATAAGCGTGTAAGGCGAAGTTGCCACTCATTCAACTTCCTTATCAAAAGAAGCCGGGAGCCTGCCAGGTAATGTCACTTCGCTACATGGACACCCGTGTCGACAATCCCTCTCTGCCCCTCCACGCGCGTCCACGTTAACGCCGCATTCGCTCGCCTTACTTACTGATCGAGCCAGATCTTCGACGATCACTTACAATCATCACTCTCGCACGGCGATACCATGTCTCACACCACGACTCGAGGACGCAGTGCCGCAAAGCGCACCGAGTCGTCGGTCATGATGGCCTGTGATTGGACCAAATCGCAGGGATTTTCAGCTTCTCTCAAGGCGTTTCATGTCCAGAGTCGACTAAGGATCCCGTTCTGCTACTTCGTCGTTTTATTATTGTCTGGCCAGTTCTTTCGCTTCGTTTCGCCTCATCCCCACCTTTCTCCTGCATGATCCATGAAAGAGCTGTCGACTACCGGTCGCACTAGCCATCATGCCGCAGCAAACAATGTTGGTCGACTTGCTTGCGCAACGTCACTCCTTCCATTTCTCAAATGTTGCCTTGGAGGACGAAAAAGCTCTCGACCAGCGCCACGGTGAACGGTCTCCTGTCGTCACCTTCGCGACCGAGGACGATGAATCCCGTTGTTTGGAAAATCATCAGCGGCGTGCTGCTGCTATGCGTGCTTGTCCAGCAGTATGGCGCTCGAACACCGTTCGTGAGACTACGAGCGGCGGCACCGAGCAAACAGGAATCTCATGAAGAGGCACACCAGACAGCAACATCATGGACCTTCGACCCGGCGCGAGACCGCGACAACCACGGCTTGACGACCGAACAATGCGACGCGGCCTTCCCTGAGCTTTACCACCAGATCGATCTCTCACTAAATCACTGGAAGGGTACAAAGATCGAGGGCGACAACATCAAGCTACTAGGAGGGAACGATGGCGGTGTCCGGTTTCTTATTCACGACCAGCAGCTTCGAATCATCGAAACACGCGGCCTCCACCGAGAAGACTTTCGACACCGAATCATCGCGGTCGCGCAGCAGATCCTGCGCGCCATCACGGCCGCCGAAGCCGCGAATGAACCTCTGCCAGATATTGAATTCACCATCATCGTGGACGACAAACCCTACCTCCACAAAGATCCCTCCGCTGCGCTGTGGAGTTTCGCGAAGCAGCAAGCCAACAAAGTTCACGATAGTATCTGGCTGATCCCAGACTTCCACTTTTTCGGCGCACCTCCGGAAGCTGAGAATTTCCGTCTCATGCAGACTCGAGCCCGGCAGCACGACTCCCCGCTCGAGGACAAGATCCCCAAAGTGGTCTGGCGAGGCGTGGAATGGACAAATCAAAACCTGAGGAAGCCTCTGCTGGAGGTTACAGCTGGGAAGCCATGGGCTGACGTGGAAGCGATGAAGTGGAAAGATCCGAACAGTGTGATCCCAATGGACGAGTTTTGCAAGTATCGCTATGTGGTCAATACTGAAGGTCGGTCGTGGTCGGCTCGTTTGACGCACCTGCTCAACTGCGACTCGCTCGTGCTGGTGCACGATGTTGAATGGGTGGCGCACTACTATCACCTCTTCGACACGCTCAACAACTGCGTCAGAGTCGAGCGCGACTGGTCGGACTTGGAAAGCACGATTGCGTATTACGACGAGAACCTCGACGAGGCGCAGAAGATTGCGAGTCGGACGAAAGAGATGTTCAGAGATCGATATACCACACCTGCGGCCACGGCTTGTTATTGGAGGAAGCTCATGCGGGCTTGGAGTACTGTCGCTTTCAAGCCAAAGGTGATCGACGAGAAGAAGAAGGGGACGATGAGATTGAGAGGCATATCGTTTGAGGAGTTCATGTAAGTGCATGGCAATATGATGTGTTGATGAGGATTTGCGGGAAGCTGACGCGAATAGTGTGCATGACAACACCCGCGACTACCCATATCGAGCAAAGGCTGGATGATGGTCTGATGCAGTTTGGTGGGATTAGAGACTCAGCAACTTCCAGGCGACGTCCTGTCGAGGTCAGCAATGCGTGCAGACCGGCTAGGAAAGAGAGCATTTCCGAGCAGTGATCATGGCAGCCACAGACGACTCGCATGCTCCATCCTAGCATCGCAATGCCTGGTCTAGAGATCATTGAGCAGGATCATCCAGGTCTCACAGACGTTTACACCATGCGGCTCTCCGAGAGGACAAGCCGGCATCGAGTCGAATCGAGCTGGGGTGCATGGGTTCGAGGGAAGAGAGGAGAGGAGCGAGGCGAGGATGTAATGAAACGAGCGGCTCACTGCAGCATGCACTTACAGCGATAGGTATATATACATTGCAGCGACGAGGTGATTACGCAAAGATCAATGTACGAGATTCTCAACTCTTCTGAGGTATATCGATGTTCGTGAAAGCGCACGTGGACGAGTAGAACTGGAACTAGCGCGCCGAGCGGCCCACTCTTCTTCGCCATTCTTCAATTGACATTGACACTGGACTTCTTCGAGTCCATCGATAATTGTTCAATTCCACCGATCTCGACTTCAAATCTTCAAATCACCCTTCCGCCCTGTTCGACTTCCATCCTCTCTTTAATCTCCGCCGCACACGACCGGCATACCGCGACTTCCTCACTTTTCTTCAGCGAAATCGACACACACATCTCATCTCATCGCACGTGCGAGAGAACTCATCGACCACGAGCCGTTGCTGTTGACGCACCACGTCCTGGAGCTCGCATCTGATACATACATACACGCTCTCATCACCGAGCTCGTCAAATCCGCAGCGATCATCGTGCCTCACTCCGCCTCGATAATTCCCTCATTCAACCATGGCAACTGAACACGCCGGTCTGCCCAACGGCACGGGCTACGCGCATCAAACCTACGAGCAGAACGCTTACGCCTACGCTTCCAACAACGCTACTTCTCAGCAATCCACGTCGACGACGCCCGCCAACTCCTCCGCCCCTTCGCAACCTGAAATCTCCAAGGATGAGGTCGGCTGGTACTTTGTCGAGCAATACTACACCACCCTGAGCAGGAGTCCCGAGAAGCTCTACCTCTTCTACAACAAGCGTTCGCAATTCGTTTCGGGACAAGAGACGGACAAGGTCGCGGTGTGCGTCGGACAGCGCGCCATCAATGACAAGATCAAGGAGCTCGACTTCCACGACTGCAAGGTGCGCGTCACCAACGTCGACTCTCAAGCATCCGACTCGCACATCGTCATTCAGGTCATCGGCGAGATCTCCAACCGATCGCAGCCACACAAGAAGTTCACTCAGACATTCGTCCTCGCAACCCAGACCAATGGCTATTTCGTCTTGAACGACATTTTCCGATATCTGGTCGAGGAGGAGGATGAGGCCGAGGTCGAGGCCGCGGCGCCTGCGCCTGCAGAGGAGGTTCAGCAGGTGTCTGGCACCGAGAAGAGCGAGTCGAAGCGCGAGTCGAAGCAAGCAGAGGCCGAGCTGAAGACTCTGATCAGCTCCGCCGAGCCGGCTGTGATCGAGCAGGCTGCCAAGAGGGTTGACAAGGAGTTGGAGGAGAAGGCCGTCAAGGCCGCCGAGGATGCTCCAAAGGTCAATGGCAACCATGTGGCCGAGGAGGAGTCCAAGGCTGTGGAGGAAATTCCAGCGCCTGTTGAAGAGAAGAAGGAAGAGCCCGTCGCAAAGACTACAAAGACTGCCCCGGCCGAGGAGGAGAAGACCGAGCAGGAGAAGCCCAAGGACCCCGAACCAACACCTGCCATCTCGCCAGTCGCTAAAAAGGCTGCACCAACACAGCCCGCACAAGCACCGAAGCCCGCCGCACCAGCTGCACCTAAGACGTGGGCTCAGCTCGCGAGCGCTAGATCCGCTGTCGCTATGCCAGCCATTCCCACCTCCGCTGCGGCCACTACTAGCGCTGCTCCACGTGCGGCTCCAGCTGCTGCCAAGGTCGCCACGCCTGCTGCTCCGTCGTCTGCTTCAACCACTCCTTCCGCACCCGCCGCGCCCGCCGGACAGTCCACTCCAGCCCAACGCCAGGACACATCCGGCTCGGACTCTCAGGATGAGTGGACAGCCGTTGGCCACAACCGCCAGCAGTCTCGTCAAGTCAACGCACCCCAGCAGGACCAGCCTCAACACCGTGGTTACATTAAGAATGTCCAGGATAACGTCAACGCTGAGGAACTGAGGTCGATCCTCCAGAAATTCGGTGATGTCCTCTACCTCGACATCGCCCGCCAAAAGGTACGGCTCGCTCGATTCCATGCCTCCACTGCAACAACACGCTAACAGAAATTGCAGAACTGCGCTTTCGTCGACTTCAAGACCGCCGAGGGCTACAACAAAGCCACCGCGACTCCATTCGAGCTCGGCGGCGAGACGCTCTACGTTGAGGAGCGCCGCATGCGCCCGGGCTCCACTCCCTACGTCCCTCGCGGCCAATACCAGGGCGGACGCGGAAACGGCCGCGGTGGCGCTGGTGGCCAGAACGCTCCTCGTGGAGGCAACTTTCCTCGCGGCAACGGCGCTCCTCGTGGTAGTGGTGGTCGTGGTGGCTTCACCCCAGGTCGCGGCGCTGCTCGAGGCGGTGCGCAGGCTTAAGAGCTTGTGTTCTCGTCCTGCTTTTCGGCTCAGTCTCTGGCTTTTCTCCCCCTCTCATCATCCGGCTCTGCGTTCCGTCATGACGATACGAACGACCTGTCCTCCATTATCTAATGTACTGTACCATCACCATTGTCACCAACATCGCCCGCGCCCATACCTTTCATACACACAATCACAAACACTCACAAGGACCTAGCTCTCCCCTGGATGGTTTGCTAGGACGATCGTTCGAGCGATGCGCAAAGAATGAGAATCTACAAACACAAACGAACAAAAAGCGTAGACTTAGCTCGGAGAAACTTATCATGGAGAGGCTGTTTTGCATAGCGGGCTTATGTTGCTGTTCCTTTCTTTGCCTTTCGATGTTCTTCTGGCACTGGTCGCACTTTTCTGGATCTGGCGATATTTGTTTTGGGCGGCATCATCGGTCTGGCAGACGACTGGATGGGAAGACTTAGGGGCGAGACGGTTTCGTGGCCGAGCATTTGTCAAATGCGAGGCGGAGCGAGGAAAGGCGAGTGGCGGGAGAAGAAGGTGGTTGATGTAACGATCGGTAGGCGCTTCATTGTTTGCATCGGAGGGCATCGGGAAAACAAAAGGGAATGTGTATGTATGAGCGTATATTGTGGTTTGTTGAACATGGTCTATAGGAACATGAAGATGCTATATGATCTTGCTCGATCGTCTGCTTCTTCCACAACGCCTGAGTGCTGATCGGGTCGATCGCCTTTGTCCTACCCACAGCGGCGACTCTGCTCGACTCAATTCTTTGACGCTGTCTCCAGATCATTTGCAAGGCGGAAACTTTAGCTGACCGGCGCTTGCAGACTTCCACGACGGTACCATTCAGCGAGCGCAAGCATACCTCGGGAGCTTGCAACTTGATCCATGGGCTGACTTTGACGCGAATCCAGCTCCGGCGCAGAAGATGTGCAGTGTTTCGAGCTGGTCGTGGCAAGTCCAGCTAGGAAGGCGTGAAGGAACACGGAGGTTGATAAGAATCTGCTATAGGACATCCTCAATGTCGGCATTATTCGGATCGAAGGCGAGTTGACATCGAAAGACGCAACGACCTTCTTGCTCCTTCACTCTGCCGTTACAGACGCTTGCTTCACAAACCACTTCCTGAACGGCGACAGAGCAGAGTTCTTGATTTCGCAATCGAACGATCAGCTTCACCCTTGGCCTACAAGATCTGGACCAACATCACACTCTTCATCAGCCGGTTCGAGACCAACGACGTCTCTCAACGCATCTCGATACTCTTCCTCCTCGCACGAACAGCATCACGCCGGCATTCGAACACACATATGCAACTTCGACCGGCTTTTACCCGGCGGCAAGAACCTACACAGTGGTACACCTTTCCACTTTCTTCCGATTCAACAATGAATTGAACAGTGATGAGAACTTATCGCGTGCGAGATGTATTTCAAGTTGGCTACTTCATGCCCAGGGTCTGACCCGTCATGATATCCCACGTCCTCGTAAAGCTGATCGTCTTCGTCCACATCGCTTGGCCGGCTCAGCTGGGCGGGGCTCCTTGCATGGGTGCGCCCACGAATGGAAATGTGCTGCTGTTCGCGAACTCTCAAGCAAGACATTGAGGAGCAATTTTGTGGATTTGTCCGGGTTTATGGCATTGTGTGGAACGCTGTTTCACGACTTCACGTATCGATTTCGTCGCGTACATTGCAGGGTCATCGAGCGTATCAAAAGGAAACACATGAGTCTATCAGCGCATATCGTCGATTGCGAGCGATCTACAGGAAATTGAGACGCTATATGGTCCTGTTTGGCCGTTTGCTTTGGTAGCTGTTGGTTCTTTGGTCCTTCCCAAAGAGGCAATTCTGTATGGGCTCCAAGGCTTGGGTGCAGTACTTGGCGCCGTCTCGTCTTCTCACTTCGTGAGTTCGGTTTCATTTCCAGAGCAGAACTTTCGGCTGACCGGTGACCAGTAATCGTCCCTTCCGTTCACCTCAACTCGCAAAAGCACACCATTCCGACCAAAACCAAGTGAACAACATTGAAAACCGCACCGAACACCCCAACGCCTCCATAACCCTCCGCTTCGTCTCGTGTCCACCTTCTCACTCCACAGCGTCGGGACAGCTCTCGGAAATTGTCGTTTGAATACGACGACGGGCAAAACGGACGTCCCGACGTCGGTGGCTGTGTCGACGCCATCAGGTGTGGTGGTCTATTGACAAGAACCAGCAAGACACGACCCGAATAGATCACAGCGGTGCGGGGCGCCGGGGTCGGCTTGGCCGTACTGTTCACAGCATGTATCGCCGTCCGTCTGGCAACGTGCTGCCACCGGCGACGGCGAGGCCGAGCATTCCGGCGACGATGGCGGTGAAGCCCACGATGAATGATTGATGTGTGTGTGTGTGGGTTGAGTGGAGTTGACGTGGTAGATTCGAATCAAGGTGGGTCGAGTGAACCGTCGATGGATCGTTGTTCGATTCGAAGGAAGTGAGTCGGTAGAGTGTTGGCAAAGAGAAGAGGAAGAGCAGGTGCGGAACAGGGCGATATTCATATTTCGACGCCCACCTCCGCAGGCGAGGGCAGGAATGCAGAAGTACACGGTTGGCACGTTGCTGATGACTGCTGAACCGGTTATTCCCAAGGCTGGGAGGCTGGAATCGAGTGGATTGTATGTTGTCCTTGACAGGGAGACCGCGGAGTCCCGACAAAGACGACTCTAAATCGGTGACAGGCACAGCATGGGCCATGGGATCGCGGTGAAGGGGCTTGTCGGCGCCCGATTGCGATACAGAGGCCGATTTGCATACAGTGGTAATGCCTACGGTACGGTGGAAAACTCTATCGAAGGCATCTTCGGGCAGGTATTCGCAGTTTCCGAAATGCTCCACAGGGCGGTCGCTTGTTCCTGAAGGCACGATGCTCATTGTTCAAGGAACAGGGTCCCTCCTTCTCACCGCATCCCTCAGAAGCACACCGGTCTCACCGTGGAAGCCAAGCAAACCAACATCGAACACCGCACCCAAACACGCCATCGCCTTCATCACCCTCGCTTTCGGCTCATGTTCCACCTCCCACCCATCCCATGGCGTCAAAAGAGCAGCTCTCGGAAATTGTCGTATCGGGACGACTCGACGCCATCAGGTGGTGGCCCTACTGACATTCCCATCCAAAAGGCCCACTGACACTATGCGAGAAGAAATGTCAGCAAACTTCTTCAAACGAGAGCGAGCGGAATGAGATTGCAAGGCGGGAGAAGAACATACGGGATACACCTTCCGTGTTGCTGACAGTAGCGATCATGAGTAATGGGATTGATCGCGTATCTCCTGCAGCATGGATCGTTGCGCCTGATGCAGTCCCCGTTGACGACGGCGACGGTGAAGCCGAGGATCGCGGCGACGAGGGCGTGGAAGCGCATGATGAGCGATGTTGTGTTGGTTGGCGTTCGACACGGTGGATTCACAACCCAGGTGGATCGAATTGTTGATGGCTCGTTGTTGGAGATGTCCGGTTCGAAGGAAATCAGTCGTGAAAATGTTGGAAAAGGGAAGAGGGAGAGTCGATGCGAAACGGTGCGATGTTATACCTTGTCCACGACCTTGCCCACGCTGTCAGCACTGCCTGCTCTGGGGCTCGAATTGAGGCCCGATTGCCATACTGTACAAGGAACAGGGTTGCCTCAAATCGCAACATATCCCTACAGATCAGCGATGAAGTTGTTTTGTTTTTGGTGGATGGCCGGGGGCCACCTTCCGGTAGAGGTGCTACTACCCCTAGGAGCTAATTAGTAGAATCGAACTATCGTATTCGGCCGCTCTACCGGACACTACCCCCTATAGTAGTTAATAAGCGTTAGTTAGTATGTTATTAATGTAGCAATATAAGCCTTTATACCCTAGGACAACTGTTTTAAACTACGACGTATACGATGCTTACGTATCGTTTACCTAAGGGAACTATACTTTAAATTAAACTAATCTCGGTGCTATTACTAGGTCTTTAAGGTATATTAGACTATATAGGAGTTTAACTTCCTTAGCCGTC